>JAQQSZ010015794.1:0-11183 GCA_028646595.1 Phalanger gymnotis | reverse complement strand
AACCTTGATCTCCTTATTAAGGCAGATTAAAAGAACCTGGGCTTTCTGGCTGTCCAGCAGCTTTCTGGGTGCTGGCTGTGGGTGGATCTGGACCTCCCACAGAAGCTGCTAGCCAGATTGTTAAAACACCTTTTCAACAGAGCCTAGAGTAAATGAAATAATGATGGTAGAGGAGATATTAAGGAGTTGTGAGATGGGGAAACAGAGTCATAAGGTAGAGAAGGGGAGAAAAAAGAAGACTTGGGAAATAACTTCAAATTTTGAGTAAAGCATGGGGCAAGGACCATGATGGGCAGTGTAATGGCAGAGTTTGGAGGAGACTTGAGGAGAAATGAGGAGATCTATGCTTTGTTAAAGACAAATTTGGCACTGTGAGGGTTGATGAGAAACAGAATCAATTGGGGAGTAGATAGATGCCCTTACCATAGCGAGGGGCCAATTGAGATTGGATAACATAAATGTGTAGTGAGCCGAGGCAGCATGGCTGCATGAGTTCTTTCAGCTCTTTTCATCAAAGCATAAGGAAGCTATAGTAAAAGAATATGAATAAACATTACCCAACCCAATTGCAAGCCAGTAGTAACCATACGAAGAATGTACCTAGTAACTAATAGCAGAAGAAAAACAAATAAAAACTACTCTGAGCTTATACCCCACATCCAGAATATTACCATAGAAGACAAAAGATGGAAATAGTCTATACGGTAGGATCTACAGGAAGACAGGAGTTATGTAATGGCTTAACTATTGGCATCACAGGATCATAGATCTAGAACTGAAAGAGACTACTGTAGCCATTTTTTCAAAGTTCCTCATTTTATGTATGAGGAAACCAAAGCTTCAATAGGTTAAGGTAATTAGTTAAGGGTAGGTAGAGAAGTAGAATTTGACCCTAAGTTCTCTGACTCCAATGTTAATGCTTTTTCAACTGTACCACCCTGCCTTCTCTGTTGCATTTTAAGAGCAATCTTTAATTCAGTTTCAAAAAGTTCAGAAATGTACCCACTTTTGTTAGGTATGTACGTGAAGAAGTAAAAGACAAAAAGATAGCATTTATACCAAAATATAGATATTGTAGCAGAGAACTGGAAATAAATTCAGTGACCATTGATCAAGGAATGGTCAAATAAATTGTGGTGCATTAATGTAATGGAATATTACTGTACCTTGGGAAACTGCATATGGAGAATACAGAAACAAATAGGAAGATCTAATGAACTGATGCAGAACCAAGTAGAGAAGGAAAACTATGTGTGATTAATGCAACAATGTAAACAGAAAAGATTAAAAAATAAACTGCATTCAGTTATAATAACCAAAAATGGACCTAAAGAAAAGTTTTAAAAATATATATCCTTTAAATCATAGAGGCATAAGATTAAGTTTGTGAAATATTACATTTTCTGTCAGATGAAGTTGAGATGTGATTTAAAAATATATGTAACAGGGAAGGCTTCCAATGTATAGTAGGAGACAAGGCCATTTTCAGAAATGAAAGTGATATAAAACAAGAGGCAGAGAGAGGAGAGGGAGAGAGAGAGAGAGAGAGAGAGAGAGAGAGAAAGAGAGAGAGAGAGAGAGAAAGAGAGAGAGGGAAAGAGAGAGAGAGAAAGAGAGAGAGAGAGAGAGCAGAAAAAGAGAGACAGAGACAGAGAGAGACAGAAAAAGAGACAGAAAGAACAAGCAGGCAGATGAACTTCTTATTTACTATGTGCCAAACCCTGTGATAATTGCTAGAGATACAGACACAAGAAAACAAAACAATCCTTGCCCTGAAGGACATTATATACTAATGGGAGAACACAGGACAAAATTGGGAAGTAGAAAAAGGGAGTGGAGAGCAGGCCCCATAGTGTGAAGACAGTCACACATTGGTATGGAGGCTTGGTTAAAGACAAGATAAAATGAAATTTCACCTATCACAATCTACCATACCAGGAGTGAAGTATGTGATGGTGGAAATAGCATGGAAGTAAAGTAAAAAGAAAACAAACAAAAACAGAAAAAATATGTTCAAAATAATAATAAATCAGAATATTTTCTTCAGATGAGACTGTCAGTGTTCTCATTCTTTGTGTCACAGTCTTTAGGACAGATACCTATTGTGTTTGCCTATAGTTATTCAAAGGTAGTAAGCTGTATATTATTATTCTGACTGGTTCTTTGCTTACTAGTATAGAATTCTTCACTTGGTGTTTTTTTTTTTGCTTTAGTCAAAAGAAAGCATAACATAAAACACATTCTTTCAGCAGTAGCATTTTCTATATCTGACCCTTAGAAATGTTTACTAATTAAAAAAAGATTGATAGAAAACATCTGCGAGGAAAGAAGTGTTCTCAAAATGCTATTTTGATGTTCATTGCAAGGCAGCACTGGGCCATGTTTTATATTTGTGATTTTTTTTTAATCCTTCACTGGCTAGGCTGCTTCTAAACGGCAGACTTCCAAAATGTAAAGAAATTCAGTTTTCAAGAACATAAAGGCAGTAAATACAGCCATTTTGTACGTAAGACAGAGGTATAAGTGAAAAGGAAAACTAGCCCCAAATACTAAAATAGAAAAAAAAAAGCTCAAAAAAGTTCCATTTGAGAGATGTTTTAGAAAGTGTAAAAATGAAAGATCCGTTAAATTAGGAGTATACTGGAAGCTTGGTCATTATTTATTTCCAGAATCCTCAGGGCACATTTTGAATAAGTTTGTGTGTGTGTGTGTGTGTGTGTGTGTGTGTGTGTGTTAAACTCTCTATTATAGCTTGGAAAATTGAGGAAGACACTTATTAAAAAGAGGCAGCAGCACATGTGGAATTATTTTTATAGTCATTCAGTGTGTTGATATAAACTAATAGATTTGAGTCAAATCTCATTGGCATGAGTAGTTAAAGTGAAAGCTGATCTGTCTCTGCACTTTGGCTCAAATGGATGTCCAATTAGGGTAATGATTAGCTCGGCTAATATCAACAGACCAATTCCTTTGTCAATTTGAAAGTGCTATGACAGTACAGATTTTAGTTGATTTCTTAGGATTCCTGACCCCCATCAGAACCACTATCTCCAAAATATCCTTCAAAGATGTATCATTTGCTGACTTTATGAAACACACAACATATTTTTGCTTGTAAAACAATTTGGAGATAGTTTTGTATTACATTCTAGTATTTTCATCTAAGTATACACTGGTTCTTATTGTCTGATATGGGTAATTCTAGAGGGGAAGGTAGTACATGCAATTTACTTAAATTTGTATATTCTTTCTTGAAATTCTGAGTACTAGCCTAGATTTTCTTCTTCAGAATGAATCAAAGATGGTTGAAAAATAAGCTAAAGTGGGGACAGAGCTAAGATGTGGAGAGAAGCCGGGAAGGTGCCTGAACTCTCCCCAGTTTCCCTCGGAAACAATGCTGGAGCAACAGAATCTTCAAAAAGATGGAGTGAAACAATTTTCCAGCTCAAGATAACTTAGAAGGACTTCAGAAAAGGTTTTTTTCACTTGGGTAAAAGGAGAGCACAGCCCAGAACAGGCAGTGTTCAGGCAAGCCATCCAACAGGAGGCTCTTAACTGCAGCACAGATCAGCAACCAAGGCTGTTAGTCTGGGTTCAGCAGGCCAGCAACACAGTAGGCCAACTGGGAAGCCTCCAGTCTCAGCACAGCAGGCAAACTGTCATCCCCAGAACCCAGGAGATAACAGGCATAACTAAGCCAGGCCATCCTAGTGCAGTGGGCAAGCTGCCAGCCCCAGAGGCCCTACCCCAGAAAGCCAGAGACTAGACCACTAGCCCCTGGTGTAAGAAGCTTTGTACCCCAGAAGCAGAGCTCAACTTTTAGAAATGAGCAAAAAAATAAAAAGCTCTGATCCTAGAAAACTACTATGGCAACATGGAAAATCAAAACATGAAATCAGAAGAAGACAATGTCAAAATACCTACATGCAAAGCTGCAAAGGGGAATATGAATGGGTCTCAAGCCAAAAAGTCCTCTTGGAAGAGCTCAAAAGGGATTTTTAAAATCAAGTAAGAGAGGTAGAAGAAAAATTGGGAAAAGAAATTAGAGTTATATAAGAGAATTATGGAAAAAAAGAATAAACATCTTGGAAAAGGAAGCACAAAAATAAAGAAAACAGCTCCTTAAAAAAATAGAACTGACCAAAGGGGGAAAAAATCCACTGAAGATAAGTTATTTTAGAAGTAGAATTGGCCAAATGGGAAGAGAGGTAAAATAGCTAATTGAAGAAAATGATTCCTTAAAAATTAGGATTGAGCAAGCAGTGAAGCTAATGACTCTAAGACATCAAGGACCAATTTGGCTAAATCAAAAGACTGAAAAAATAGAAGAAAATGTAAAATACCTCATTGAAGAAAAAAACTGACCCAGAAAACAGATCCAGGAAAGGTAACTTGGGAATTATTGGACTATCTGAAAGCCATGATCAAAAAAAGAGCCTGGACATCACCTTTCAAGAAATTATCAAGAATGCACCTCTAGGAGCCGAAATGGCAGAGTAAGAGGTACATCACCATAAATCTCTCATTTTCACTTCCAAACAATCATAAAATAGCATCCCTAAATAAATCTTGGAATAGCAGAAGCAGCAATAAGACAGGGCAGGGGAGGGGAAGGAAACATTATTGAGCCCAAGAAACTTGGAAGGAAGATTGGGAAGAAAGGTCTGTCTCACCTGGGTAAAAGGGAGTACAGTCCAAGACAGAAAGTTCCCCAGCAAGCCAGCAGCAAGCCCCACCTCAGCAAACATCAGTAGATGCTGAGCCCCAGTGTAGTGGCCAAAGCCAGGACACCCCACATGCCTCAACGTAGCTAGGAGAATGGGCATACTCCAGCTCTAAGAAATACCATGTGTTTCAGCATAGCCTTCGACCAAGAAAAAACCTTCAGCAGCCAGAACTCCATATTTTTCAGTGTAGCTTCATGGAAACAGGTAAATGCCAATGCTTTGGGTACCTAAGCAAACAGGCAGTCACCAATGGGGGCCCTGCCATGTGCTTCATCATAGCCCTGGGTAAACAGGCAGCTGCCAGAAGCCAAACCACCATGTGCTTCATTCTAGCCTCAGTGAAACTCAAAAACACCCCACCAGCCTCAGCACAAGCCAGACAGCACAACTAGGGCTCTGACTCAGCACCAAATCAGCTGCCAGAGCCCTACAGCTTCCAGCAGGACCAACCACAACCCACTCCACACCCTTAGAGTTGTACCCACATGAGGGTCTCCCGTGGGCCTCAGGACAACATCAGTGCAGTGCCAGGTAAATAGTCAAGGCCTGTAGCCCTGGGCACAAGAAGCCTGAGAAAGAGTCCCTTCCACCCTAGGGGCAGAGCTCAAATTTAAAAGAAAGGAAAAAGATCAAAAATGATGAGAAAAAACCAGCAACAAAAAAAGAAAAAAAATCTGAACAGAAAAAGTTATTATGGTAATAGGAAAGATGAAGACACAAACTCAGAAGAGGACAACAATGTCAACATACATATGGACAAAGTTTCCCCCCCTCCCAAATAGGAAGTGGTTTCAAACCCAGAAAGAATTCATGGAAAAACTCAAAAAGGAACTTAAAAATCATATGAGAGGTAGAAGAAAAATTAGGAAAAGAAATGAATGATACAAGAGAATGATGAAAAAGAGTCAACTCTCGCATAAAATGGAAGCAGATAGCAGACTGGATAAAAAAGCAGAATCCTATAATATGTTGTTTACAAGAAGCATATTTGAAGTAGAAAGACACAAAGAGAGTAAAGGTAAGGGGTTAAAGTAGAATCTATTATGCTTCAACTGAAGTAAAAACAAACAAAGAAACAAACAAGGGTAGCAGTCCTGATCTCAGACAAAGTAAAAGCAAAAATGGAACCAATTCAAGAGTGGGGAATGTGTAGCTTCAAAGCCACATGTGGCCCTCTAGGTCCTCAAATGTGGCCCTTGGACTGAATCCAAACTTCACAGAAAAAATCTGCTTAACAAAAGGATTTGTTCTGCAAATATTGTATTTAGTGAAAAGGCCACATTTGATTACCTAGAGGGTCACGTGTGGCCTTGAAGCCACAGGTTCCCCAGCCCTGAACTAATTAAAAGAGTAAGGAAGGAAACTACGTCTTGCTAAAAGATTCCGTAGAGAGTGAAGCATTAACAAAACTAAATATATATTCATCAAGTGATACAGAATTAAATTCTTAAAGAAGAAGTTATGTGAGTTACAGGAAGAAATAGATAACAAAGCTATGCTAGTGGGGGACCTCAACTGTACCCACTCAGAATTCAATAAATCCAACCAAAAAAAACCAAGAAAAAAGCTAAGGAGATAAGTAGAATATCAGAAAAGTTAGTTATGACAGGCCTTTGGAGAAAAATGATTGGGAACAGAAAGAAATATAACTTTTTCTCAGCAACACATGGCACCTACACAAAAATTAACCATGTAATATGCATAAAATCCTGAAAATCATATATATATATAGAAATATTAATATAGAAAGCGAGAAATACTAAATGTATTCTTTTTAGATCATAATGCAATAAAAATTACATCCAACAAAGGGCAATAGAAAGATAGATTAAAAACTAATTGAAAACTAAATAATGTATGCCTAAAGAATAAATGTGTCAGAAAACGAATCAGAGAAATAATCAACAATTTTATTAAAGAGAATGACAGAACATGGAGGAGTAAAATCAGAGACTTGCTTGAGCTCTCTCCCAAACCTGTCCAAATACCTGTAAAAAATGAATCTAAACAAATTCTGGAATTACAGAACCCACAAAATGACAGAGTGAAACAAATCTCCAGCCCAAGATAACATTGCACCAGGCCAGGAGTAGAGCACAGTTCGGCACAGGCCATGCTGGCACAGACCTGGCCAGGGCAGGACTCAGGGAACAGAATCACTAGCAGGTATGATGGTTCCCAGACTTCTTAACCTAAAAACACAAGAGACAAAGTAGAAGGTCAGTAGGGAAACTCTGTGGGACCTGGATGATAGAAGGACACAGACTGGCTCCAGCCCCAGAGTGGCAGAGGTGGCAGCAGCAGAGCTTCAGGCCCACAGAAGGACAGAAGGTGGGGAGATCAAGTGGCTGATCACGAGGAGATTCCAAGGATTTCTTTCTGGGTACTAAGGCAAGACTCTCTTCTATTGCCCTGCTTGGATCTGGTTCACAGTCCTGGTGGCAGTCCTGGGGTGAGGAGTAGTACTGCAGTAGCAGAGCTTGTGCAAGCTGTGGAGAGGGAAACCTCCCTACCCTTCCAAGGCAGAAAAGAGTGCTTGAGGTCACTTAAAGACCAGAGTAAAGGCCAGGAGAGGAGTAAAGACCTCTCTGTGGATCATACCACCTTAGAAGAACTGAAGATTTACAGGTGCTTAGAAGTATCTCTGACAACAGCATAAGACCCCTTAAGCTTGGTACAGAGCACTCTACATTCTGGAAGCAGAGTCATACCTTGACAAAGAGCTCAAAAGTAAAGTAATTGGAAATTGGAAATTGGAAAATGAGCAAACAGCATAAAATAATCAGACTATAGAATCTTACTTTGGTGATAAAGAATATCGAAACATACAGACAGAAGACAACAAAGTCAAAGATCCTACGTCAAAAGGCTCCAAGAAAAATATAAATTGATCTCCGACATGGAAGAGCTCAAAAAGGATTTGGAAAATCAAGTAAGAGAATTACAAGAAAAATTGGGAAGAGAAATGAGAGTGATGCAAAAAAGTCATGAAAACAAGTCAACAGCTTGCTAAAGGAGATCCAAAAAATACTGAAGAAAACAACACCTTAAAAATAGACTAACCCGAATGTCAAAAGAGCTCCAAAAAGCCAAAGAGGAGAAGAATACCTTAAAAGGCAGAATTATCCAAATGGTAAAGGAAGCTCAAAAGCTCACTGAAGAAAATAATACCTCAAAAATTAGAGTGGAGCAAGTGGAAACTAGGGACTTTATGGCAAATCAAGAAACTATAAAACAGAACCAAAAGAATGAAAAAAAATGGAAGACACTATGAAATATCTCATTAAAAAAAACACTGACCAGGAGAATAGACCCAGGACAGATGATTTAAAAATTATTGGACTACCTGAAAGCCATGATCAAAAAAAAAAAAAACCTAAACATCATCTTTCAAGAATTTATCAAGGAAAACTGCCCTGATATTCTAGAACCAGAGGGTAAAATAGAAATTGAAAGAATCCATCAATCACTTCTTGCAAAAGATCCTGAAAAGAAAACTTTTAGTAAGTCCTACATTAAGAGATTGAAGGGCTTGGAATATGATATTCCAGAGGTCAAGGGAGCTAGTATTAAAACCAAGAATCATCTACCCAGCAAAACTGAGTATAATACTTCAGGGCAAAATATGAATTTTCAATGAAATAGAGGACTTTCAAGAATTCTCAATGACAATTCCAGAGCTGAATAGAAAATTTGACTTTCAAATAGAAGAATCAAGAGAAGGATGAAAAGGTAAACAAGAAAGAGAAATCATAAGGGACTTGCTGAAGTAGAACTGTTTACATGCCTACACAGAAAGATGATATTTGTAACTCATGAGACCTTTCTCAGTATTAGGGCAGTTGAAGGGAATTTATGTACATACATATACATATATATAAATATATATATATATTATATATAGACAGAGGGCACAGGGTGAGTTGAATATGAAGGGATGATATCCAAAAAAATAAAATTAAGGGGTGAGAGTGGAATATATTGGGAAAAGGAGAAAGGGAAAGATAGAATGGGGTAAATTATCTCACATAAAAGTGGCAAGAAATAACTGTTATAATGGAAGGGAAGATAGGGTAGGTGAAAGGGAATGAGTAAACCTTGCTCTCATTGGATTTGGCTTAAGGAAGGAATAACATACACACTCCATTGTGTTTCTTAAACTACAAGAAAGTAGGGGTAAAGGAGATAAGAGGGGGAGATGACAGAAAAGAGGTCAGAATCGGGAAGAAGTGTGTCAAAAGCAAACACCTTTGAAAAGGGACAGGGTCAAAGGAGAAGACTGAATGAAGGAGGTCAGGACAAGATGGAGGGAAATATAGTTAGTCTTACACAACATGACAATTATGGTAGTGCTTTGCTTAATGATACCTCTATAACCTATATTGAATTGCTTGTCTTCTCAAGGAGGATGAGTGGGGAGGGAAGAAGGGAGAGAATTTGCAACACAAATTTGTTAAAACAAATGATAAAAAATTGTTTTTACATGCAACTAGGAAATAAGATATACAGGCAATGGGGTTTAGAAATCTATCTTGCCCTACAAAAAAGTAAGGGGAAAGTGGATTGGGGGGGGAGTGGGGTGATAGAGAGAGGGCAGACTGGTGAAAGAATACATGCCATCTTAGTGTTGGGAGAGAGTAGAGATGGGGAGAAAAGTCCTGTGGAAATGAATATTGAAAAATAAAAATAAATTTCAAAAAATGAAATAATAATAATAATGAAAAGAAGTGTTCTAAATCACTTTTGATTAGATCAATGTGAATTAACACAACTCTGAAGTACCACCTCATACTTATCACATTGTCTAAGAAGACAAAAAGGGGAAGTGATAAATATTGGAGAGGATGTGGGAAAATTGAGATACTAATGAGCTGTTGGTGTTAACTGAGCCAGCCATTCTGGAGAGCAATTTTGAACTATGCCCAAAAGGTAAAAAAAACTGTGCATACCATTTGATCCAGCAATTCCACTACTGAGTCTGTATCCCAAAGAGATTGTTAAGAGGGAAAAGGATCTTCTTATTCAAAAATATTTATAGCAGCCCTTATCATGGTACCAAAATATAGGAAAATGAGGGGATGTCTATCAATTGGGGAAAGGATCAATAAGCTGTGGTACAGGAGTGTAATGAAATACTACTGTTCTATAAGAAATGATGAGGGGTGGGGGATGGAGCCAACATGGAAGCTGGAAAGCAGTGGCTTGTGTGAGCTCATCCCTCCAGGTCCCTCCAAACACCCACAAAAAATGGTTCTGAACAAATTCTAGAACTGCAGAACCCACAAAATAGCAGAGGGAAGCAGGGCTCCACCCAGGATGGCCTGGTTGGTGGCTGGGTAGGATCTATCCCCCAGAGCTGGGAGTGAAGCACAGCAGAGCCCAGTATGGGCTTCGCCCAGATCAACCAGAGTAGGAGCTGGTCAGAACAGGCCATAGTGCCCTGAATCAGTGAGCTGTGGTAGTTACCAGACTTCTCAACCCTAAAACACCAAAGACAACAGAGAAGGTTAGTGGCAAAAGCTGCTGGAACAGAGTGAAAAGAATTTGGGGTTCGGCCACCGCTCCAGGGGGCAGTGGAGGTGATGCAGTTTTAAGGCTGCTTACAGAGCTACAGCTGCAGTTGCTTCTGGACACAGGCCCATCTGGTGGGAGGAATTAAGTGGTGGATCTGAGTGGGAGAGCAGAGCCAGCTTAGATATGAGGCATGGTCCAGGTTGGCAGTTCTTGGGGGAGGAAGAGCCCTGGTGTGGCAGAGCTTGCTGTGTGGAAATAGCTCTGAAAACAACAGTACAGCCTGTGAAGCTTGGGACAAAGTACTCTATACTCTGCAAGCAGTCATACCCCAGTGAAACAGTCCAGGGTCGGAATATGGTCAGGCAATGAAAACGGACTCAGATTCAGACTCAGACTTTGGAATCTTTCTTTGGTGACAAGACTAAAACATACAGCCAGAAGAAGTCAACAAAGTCAAAAGAGCCTACATCAAAAGCCTCCAAAAAAACATGAACTGGTCCATGGAAGAGCTCAAAAAGGAGCTGGAAAAGCAAGTTAGAGAAGTAGAGGAAAAATTGGGACGAGACATGAGAGTGATGCCAGAAAACCATGAAAAACAAGTTAATGACTGGCTAAAGGAGACCCAAAAATATACTGAAGAAAATAACGCCTTAAAAAATAGACTAACTCAAATGGCAAAAGCTTTCCAAAAAGCCATTGAGGAGAAGAATGCCTTGAAAGGCAGAATTAGCCAAATGGAAAAGGAGGTCCAAAAGACCACTGAAGAAAATACTACCTTAAAAATTAGATTGGAGCAAGTGGAAGCTAGTGACTTTATGAGACGTCAAGATAACATAAAACAGAACCAAAGGAATAAAAAAATGGAAGACAATGTGAAATATCTCATGGGAAAAACCACTGACCCGGAAAATAGATCCAGGATTAAAAATTATTGGACTACCT
>JAQQSZ010015793.1:0-11183 GCA_028646595.1 Phalanger gymnotis | reverse complement strand
CGCAGCTTTTCCCACTAACCTTCTGTGTTGTCTTTGCTGTTTGTGGGTTGTGAGATCTGGTACATGCCACAGCTCATTAATTCAGCATGCTAGGGCACTCTCCGCTCCACTCCTGGTCTCATTGGTCCGCGGTCTGCCACGCTGCGGAGCCGCACGCTGGGCTCTGCTTGGCTCAGCTCCGCTCCCCTCAGCTGGGGGCTGGGAGTTCCGTTCGGAACAGACCTTACCCCGAGACCATCCAGGCTGTCCTGGGCTGGAGCCCTGCTCCCCTCTGCCACTTTGTGGGTTCTGCAGTTCTAGAATTGGTTCAGAGCCATTTTTTTATAGGTTTTTGGAGGGACTTGGTGGGGAGCTCACGCCAGTTACTGCTTTCCAGTCGCCATCTTGGCTCCACCCCCTGGGTGTCATTTATTGTACTCTTTCTCTTAGGGGTGCTAACAGAGTTCTATTTAGCTAGAAAGCTACTGATCATTTTCACAAAGATTGAATCCCTCAGTATAGAATGGGCAGAAGCCTCTCTTTGCTCAGTATTCTCATCTCTATGATTTGTCCCACAAGGGAGTGGGAGAAGTTTTAGTTTCTCTTCTTTCCCAATTCCTCGGAGTTAACTAAGTGAGAAACCCCACCCTTATATAGACCAGCCAGTTAAGGTTTCCTTGATTCCTGTACTGGTCCTTATGTAGACGGGTGGCTAGGGACAAGCATATTAGGGTAAGTATTCTCTCTTTGCTTACATTTCACGTGCAATTGAGGTATTCAAAGCCTTAGACCACCTCCAATGTTTGGAATCCTTTAGTTACCTCTGAAAAGACCTCACCTATCTATACCCTTACATATACATACACACATACATGCATAAATACATGTGTATGTATATGGCTATATTTGAATACACATATTTCTATATCTATGTTTCTTTTTATCTTCCCTTTTATTTAGGTTTCTCACAAACCTACATAACAGAGGGCAGCGAGGCAGAAAAATAGAAGTTATTCAACAGACATGAAAATTAGAGCAATCATTACTTAAATATGTATTTATATTTAAGAACTTGTTGCAAAGAAATGAAAATGAGATACCTTGGATATTTCAATATACATTTATGTATATGCATACATAAATGGATATTTGTGTGTGAGTATATATATATATATGTATATATTATATCTGTATATATATGCAGAAGCAGTATATTTGTATATTTTAAATGCTGAGCAAAGCATGGATTTTTAAATTCTCTACCATCGTGTTTTAATCATTTTACTGTTGTCTAAACTCTTTCTCAAAATTAATTGCTGGCATGAGGTGAAATGAGATGCCTAAAAGGACAAGATATATTTTAGGAACAGTGAAAAGGTTAAAAAAAACCTGCAGAGAAATTTTCCTTAAAACAAATACCTACTGGTAAATTGCAGTTATTCCTCTAAAAGGACTTTAATTCACCTAATTTCCATAGCAATATTTATGTTATGTAATGCTTGTACTTTTAGAAATCTATGCGGCATAGTGATGTCAAAAAGCACCTTGTCTTTCTGAAAAGAGAGAAAATTAAAATTAAACTTGATTAAAATTTTCAGCAAACTTTGATTAGATTGTTGAAGACACTCTTCTTCTCCAGAGAAGAAACATACTGATCAGATGCTGGCTTTGTACTTTGTGCTTCACTGTTTGCATTCTAATTCTTATGCATTCTACACCACCTCTAAGAGACTTTAATTCTTCACCTGGCACTTTTCATTCAATGCTAAGGGTCACCCATTGTGATGACATTTTTCTCTGATCCCAAACACTTGTTTCTGAGCAGGTGTGCTCAGGGGAAATTTCAGGAAAATATGATTCTTTTTCTTGTTCCTAAAACATTTCTCTCAGTGAGAGGCCATTTTGTACTTCCCTTTCCAAGTACTTTTCAATTTTAGTAATTTTCACATCATTTATTTTAAAGGGAAGTGAAATGAACATATTTAGGTAATTTTCTCAGTTACTATGTGAATACAGAGAAATCCAGAGTTTTAAAAAATGCATTATCTTTTAAACAAGTAAATTTAAATACATTAAAATGTAGAACACAAATATGTAAATAGTTTACCATTTTCTAGGGGTTGGGTAAGATGTCCATTAGGGGCAGAGCGTTTTTTTTTAATTGTGAATCCAATAGTAGATATTAAGAGTATAGTGACAGCATTGAAGTCTGGGCCAGAGAGCCCGTGGGAATTCTTCTGTGGGTTTTTAGTTGTTACAATATTGAAGCCCAAATGGTTTAATCAGAATAAAAAAGAAAGAGACAGAAAAAAAAGCAAAATGTCTTTTTTCTATCTTTTTCACATGTCTGATACCTCACAATCTTTGTTCAAATGGCTTATTGGAAGAAGAAAATGAGTGCATGTCTTTTATTACTCAAGTGAAATCATGATAAATATTGAAAGAATCGTTAAAAAAAAGTTTGAGAGATGATGATTGAAATCCATGACACTGCTTAACAAAATTTAGTTTTTCATGTGTATATGCCTTTCTTTTTTCTTTCCTTGGTCTCTTCCTTTCTCATTCTTTATATTCTCTGTCTTCATCTCTTTTTGTCTCTCTCTCTGTCTCTCTCTTTCTCTCTTCTTTCTTGCTCCTTCCTCCCTTTCACATTGGATGGGATGGATAATTGTGAAGACTTCACAGGGTATGTCTAATGGAGAGGTTTTGGGATTTGCCCTTGTAATTTTGGAAGGCATGCCCTTCCCTCTCTCTCTCAGATGTTAGAAGATAATGAATTTCCTGTGAGCTATTTGTTCTTTGCTCTAGGAAGGTCTCTCCTTCCCCTAGACTTTCAGATGCCACCCAGGCAGTTGAGTTCTGATAGGGAAATACCAGAATGGATTGGATCAACCTTGGTCCTCTGTGTACTTTTCGCACCTAGACTGTAAGCCCACCTCCCAGCCAATGGTGAGAAGGGATAGAGGTGGTTGGGAATCTTTTTCATTAAGAGTATAAATTAGGCCAGGTCCCCTTTTACCTCGCCTCCTCCATTATGGAGGTGTGCCCAAATCTTGCAAGGTTTGTGAAATAAATTTACTTTGTTCCTCCTAAGGATGTCTCTCCTATTATTTAAAAATTCTGTCCCATACAATATGGTCTCTTTTATGCTATCCTCCCTCTTTCCTTTTTTCTTTTCTTCTTTCTCCTTTCTTTTCTTTCTTTGTCTCTCTCTCATTTATTCTTTCATGCTCCTATTTTCTTTTACTTATACCTTCCCAATTTTTCTTTACCTTCTTCTGTATCTTCTTCTCACCTTTTCTTTCTACCTCCAACTTTTTTTTACCATTCTCTCCTCTTCCTTTCTCTTAATTTCACTATCCTTTCTTTTTCTCCTCTTTCTTTCTTTTTTCTGTTCTTTCTTTACTTCTTCCTTTCTTTCCCTCTTCCTCCTTGCCTTTTTCTCTTCCTTTGTCCATTCTCTTCCCCGCTCTGTCTCTGTCTCTTTTTGTCTGCCTGTCTCTATTTCTGTCTCTGTGATTGTCTATCTTTGTCTCTTCTCCTCTGACCTCTCTCTTCCCCCTTTTTCTTTCTCTCCTATCACTCCCTCTCTTCTGTTTTCCTTTGTTTATCTTCCTCCACTTTCATTAACCTGTCTTTTATCTTTATCCTGCGTCTGTCTCCACTCTTCTTTCTCACACACACAATTCAGCATGGACAATGGGGAATGGAACTATGAATGAACTTTCTAGTAAATAACTTAAAGATATAGATATTGATGCTTGTGCAGTACAACACTTAGTTTATGACAAACCAGTGTAACTGCCTTTAAACTGAGTCTTTAGATAATCCTGAGCTACTTAGGAGAACTGGTAGTTGAACTCTTATAGTATTTCAATGGACATATGATATGATATGATATATGATATGATATGATATGATATGATATATTCTTCTTGACTCAGCCTTTTTACATATGATATGATATGATATATGATATGATATGATATGATATGATATGATATGATATGATATGATATGATATGATATATTCTTCTTGACTCAGCCTTTTTCTAGTCAGTCCCCTACATAGCTGCCAAAATAATCTTCTCAATGCATGGTTTTATAATATCCCCCCATTTGAAACAACAAACAAAAATCTTTGCTTGCTTAATAAAATACAAACTCTTTATTCTAGAATGTAAGTCCCTCTATGATATGGCTCTAACCACCCTTACCAACCTTTGCATTTACTTTCCTTTACATATTCAAAATTCCAGCAAATTAGACTAATAGCCATTACTCAATCTCAATCTGCTCATACTCACCTCCATTCAAATTATGCCCCACTCTAATCTATTCCTTCCTTATCATTACTTATTAAAATTCTTCTTTTTGGAGAAAGGCTCTGCTGAGACACTACTTTCTCTGTCCTGTCTTCCCTGATCTTGTCAGTTAAATATGTTCTCCCCTGCTCAAATTTTCTGAGAGCAATTTTGCCCAGATCTCTACTTTGTCTCTATCTCATTCTATCCTGTAATGTGTGTACAAACACACATACACATATACATACATACATGATGTATATATGTATATATAATACATACACACATATGCAGATATATTATACATATGCACATATACATAAAATATGCATATATATACATGCATATCTATGTCTATCTATATACACACACATATCTGTATTCAAACTTAAAATCTCCCTAATATTCATCAAAAACATTAACACTTTTCTGTTCCCTATTAATAACAACTATCATAAAAGTCCTCTCTGAAGTCTAGGAAGCAAACTAGTGGCAACTTTAAATTACCACCCCCCCCCCGCCCCCACCCCTGCCACCTCCCCCCATAACTACAGGGACAAACATTAGTCAAATAAAGTTCATCTTGTAAATCACTCAGTGTCTAGTTTTCTGAGAGTAAGAATTTGTATTTGAAAAAAAATAAAACCATGCACTCCTTAGGGGGCTGGGGGTGAGGTGGGATTGGTGGTTACTGAAAACAGTTCCTTATATATTCTTTTTAAGAATATTTTGTGGAACAAATTTTAAAGCCTCAAATAGACAGTTTCTTGAAAGCAGTTATTTTCTTCTTTTATATGTGAGAATTACTATAGGGAATCTCCTACAAGCAGAGTAAGTTTATTTATGTTTATATTCTTCTTTTTGTGACACAGACTAGTCCCCTTAAGGACTAAATATTTTGAATAGAGAAAATTCTACTTAGAGAGCAGTATGAGGTATTCACAGCAAATAAAGCGATTTGTGTTGGCTTATCATTGAACTCATAAGACTAAAACACTGTCTTGATGCTTGGGAAATTCTATTTTCTTTTAGACACCAAAACTCACAATTTTTATGTTCCTAAATACACATTCCTTTAAAAAGAATCCTGGGATAATAACCTCAAATTCTGATTTGCTTGATGAATCTTACAGCAATGTGGGAAGGCATGTGTGATCTGTGATTTTTGTTAATGTAAGGAATTCCTGTTATGAAAACTTTATTCATCGATTCAGTTCCCAATTTAAGACTTGGTGGATGAGATCTAGGGAAGTGCCTAAAGGATGCCGGTATTATGTATCTTGCCCTGGTTCACATAGCCTCTTCATATGTAAAAATTTCCTCAAGGCAAATCTGCAAAAATTATTAATTAAATAGAGTGTTTCTCAAGCTAGAACAGTGGAAACAATGCAGACTCTGGAGTTAGAGGGTATTAATTCAAATCCTGTTCTGAAGCCTAATACTTGAGGGACCTTGAACAAGTCACTATACTTCTTGGTCCTCTATTTTCTCATCTGTAAAATGAATGGCTTCTGTGGTCCCTTCAAGCTCCAAATCTAGGATTCTAAGATACTTATCAGCCCATCACCACTTCTTTATAATTCCTTGCTTGTAACATGTTGTCCAGTTGTAGTAGGAAGGCCGAATTTATAATCTCAAATATAATCATGTATATGTTTGAATGGTTCGAAATTGCAAGGTATGAGAGATTCTCTAAGTAGTAAACAACAAAAATATTATTTAGGCCCCACCGCAGCTTATCCGTGAACCAGCCTCCCCAATCCGATATCTTGACAAAAAGACTCCAGGCCCAGAAAGCCCGCCTCACAAGAGTAACCAGGAGGCCACAGAAAAACAAGATAGTATTTAGCCAAATCATTTTTACTGGCCTCAAGTCGTTGCTCGCACTCCTGGGTCTACACACGGGACACCTCTGCTTTCGCAGCTTCCTGCCTCTGCTGTAGTTGTCTCTTGGCTCTCCTTTCCTCAAAGCCAAGCCTCTGGCATTCTCAAGCCCCGCCTCAACGACCAGAGACCATTGGTTCCCAAGTTGGCCCCTCTTAAGTCATTGATCTACACCCACACAGGTTTCACACCTGATAGGGCTTTGGGCCTGGGGCTTAGCACTTAACAGCTGAAAGTACTTCCACTCAAAAGAAACAAAAGCCATGCTAAGGAGACAATTTTGCTTAACAACACACCAGTCTTACTCATTATGTGTCTCTCCATCAGTCTTAGAGTTATAGAATCATAAGATAATTTGGATCGTGGATTTAGAGCTTGAAATAATCTTTGAGACCAACTCCAACCTCTTCATTGTGCATGTGAAGGATTGAGCTCCAGAGAGTTTGTGGCTTGTCCAAAGTTATATGGGTAGTATATGGTAGAATCAGAATTCTAAACCCAGGACCTCTAATCCTAGATCCAGCATAATTTCCCCTGTATCATGGTATTTCTGAAAGTCAGTTTATTTAATTAATTTAGCTTAATTAATATTCTTTCAGTGGTGTTGTATGGAATAATTCAGAGACCAGTGTTCCATACAATATCACTGAAAATATTAATAAAAGAGGAAAATATGTAATCACTAAAATAACTTTGCCATTTCCAAAAGGTATGTAGGTGGGAGTTTTAATCATATACAATATCCTTTTTCTGATTTTAATTCTTTCTTCTGCTTTAGTATTAGTTTTGATCTCTGTTAAACCAATTTAGAGGCTTCTTGTCCAAACAGCTGACTCAGAAATGACTTTCCCATCAATGAGTTTTTATCTTTAAATTTAAATAAGTTTCAATTTTTGATGATAGTATTCCATGCTTAACATGTCCCATGCCTTTTTCATTTTTTTCATCTTTTCTTTTTCTTAGGTCTCTCACATTCTTTATTCCTGAATGATATTTACCCAACATTTTCCTCTTTCTTTTGCCTATTTTCACTTTTGCAGTTAAGTTGCTAAATATTAAAACATATGTTGTTTTAATTTGTAATGTCTTAAGTTTTCCATAGAATTTCACAATCTCTTCATGTTATGTACTTTAATATTTCATAACCACATAGATCATGAAATATCTTCTGTTGTGTGCACATGTGATAAAACTGACTTTGCCAACTCCTTTATTTTCCTTTTCAAAGAGAACTTACAGCCATCGTTCCATTTAGCAGTAACTTCCTTTGCACTGTATTTATGCAATTTGGGTCCATCAGTCACATGTTCACTCATTGGTTTTTGGATAAGGATTTAGAGTATCATCAGTTAAATGAACATTTATAGAAGATCTAATAACACTTAGCACTCCCTTCTGGCACCATCGCACAAGGGGCAGGAGGATGCACAGGACTGAGAGTTGTTGTGTGTTTTTCTTTTTTTCATGGGTGAGTATGACAAAAAATTGATCACCATGTACCCAGAAAATTGTTGATGATCTTTTTCACATTTACCTAGTTTGGTCCTCAGAAAATACATGTAGTCAGCTGTAGGCAATATGCTTGAAGCCTTTCCAGGATGACAGAACCTACTAGAGCTTGCTGGCATAGTTTTCAAGAATCAGGGATCATTTCTACACCAGACTGAGGCATAGGAGTAACACATACTTTGGAGCATTGTTGGTTAACTGTGAATTGGTCTAATCGTCACTCTGGAATATGATTTGAAATTATATGGCAAAAGACACTAAACTGTAATTCTGACCCAGTGATCTCACTACTAAATATACACACCAAAAAAGTAAAAGACATGGAAAGGTCCCATATATACTAAAATATTTATCGCAGCACAACAAACTGAAAACAGAGCGGCCATCTAATGAATTACTGTGCAGAATTTTAGTTTTAGGATGCAATGTAATGCTTCTGCAGCATGTGAGAAAGGAAATAAAAAGAATTCAGAATAATAATGTGTGAACTCATGCCTGGTTAAAAAAAATAAAACAGAACCTGGAAAATATGAGATTATGATATAAACAGAACTTAAAAATAACACTTAAAAAGTCATTGAAGTGAGATTAATTACAATGATTAATCCTATTCCTCAGTAACAGATAATGAAGGAACTCTCCCCTTCTTGGTTATTATGTTTGTCCTTCATTTTCAAAAAGGACTATGGCATCATGGAAATGATGACATGACTTGTAGTTGACTTTGATTTGAGTGAGGAAGGGCTGTGCAAGGTCACCAGCCTCACTTTCTCCTCCAGTCATCTGGATCCAGTAACATCAGGATGACTGGAATTGACCTAGGATGGACCACGAGATGCCAATGCAGTAAAGACTGTTAGATGTGGTCATCTTTGCTGGTCATTTTCGCTTAGTTGTTTTCTTTGTTATAAGAAAGAAAATTAATGGATTGAGTATTTTTAAGGTACCGAATGTATAAAAAAGATTCGAATTAAAATCTTTAAAACTTAATAATGTCAGTTATTATCTTTGTACCACCACGTATTTACTCATTATGCTTTCTAAACTGATGATTAAGTCATTGAAAAGTTCTGTTAAACCATACTATCATTATGGAAACTTGCTCTCCTTTGCTCTCTGTCAACTTCTTTCCTGAGGGATTAGTTCTAATTATGTTGAATACTGTGGAATAGAGAATCAGTTTGCAATAATCATGAAAGGGAATGTTAACCAAAATAAAATCAAATGCATAAAGAGACAGTATAGCCTATGAAGATGCAAATCTTTTGTAACGATTTTATTTTATGTAATGCTTTAGACCCATGTTATCTTCCTTTTTTACATGTCTAAAAGTACAAATGTCAAATTTTAGTATAGAAGTGAAAGATGCTAACATTTACCAATTATCTTATATGTGCCTGCATCCTTCAATTAGGAAAATAAGTATACTTGTCTTTAGGATATGAGGTCAATGCAAGGAAATTACAGTAAATGTGGTCTTAGAAAACTCATTAATGATGATGAAAGTGTTTCTATTAAAGAAGGATAACCTACTACTACTACCACAACCACCATTACTATAATGGCAAAGTAGTAAAGGGCTTTACAATTTACAAAGAACTTGACATTATTATCATATTTTGTTCCCACAATAATCATATTGGAAAAATAACACAAGCATTATCATTTGAATTTAAGGTGCTTAAATTAAAATTACTTAACCTTTCATAGCAACTGCACACCTTTAGGAAAGTCATGTAACCTCTCTAAGCCTCAGTTTCTTTATTTGTAAATAAGGAATAGCTGGACTAGTTGGTTTTAAAGGAATCTTATAGTTTTATTCAATCAAGATTTCTGATAGCAAATCCAGTGCTTTTCTTCACTTAACTAGTTGTCTCTTAAAACCGTGTTCTTTCAAGTCACAAACCACCAAATTAGTGTTTGTTATTTCATAAATTTAATATATATATATATGATAGTCATTGAAATAATTTCATCCAAATTGTTGATATGTTGAATGTTAGCTCACAAATATGACATCATCATAGTACAGTAACTGTATTATTATTTTGCTTGAATTAATGAAGATGTCATTTGGCCCAGCTACATTTTTACCTCACTCCCAATTTATGTAAAATGGCCCTTGTAGTAAGACATTTTCAGATTCCTACTGCCACCTAGACAAGCCAGAGGTAGATCAAACTCAATAGTCTAGTCTAATTTACCTATTTTTCTGTAGACTATGATTATAGAATGCATAACACCTGGAAGGCTTATTTTCAAATAAATCCCTATATCTGAAAGACTTTTCAATTATTCTACTTTGTTTAAATTAGAAGGCTAGTTATGGCTTCCATGACAGAGACTGTTCCATTGCTGTGAATGTTCTGTTTCGAGGTCTTGTTTTCATGACCTAGAAGTAACATGTTGGCTTCTATCTAGAATTATATTGTATAGAATTCTATGTGTCTGTTTTCCAAATGAAACATAAAATTCTGATTGAATCAATTGGAAAGTTTCAGAGAAGGTTTTAGGAGGACAATATTTTCTGGAAAGTTGTCATCTGTTGGAATTGCTTATGTACCTTTAAGATCCAGCAGGGTGTGTTTTTACTTTCCCCTCAACCTGTGATTTCACTAGTAAAGGGAGGAAACCCCAGGTGAGAACTACCCTCTGTTAATACAGATAAGAAATTATTTGGCAATCTGTTCTTAGGGAGTTGCCTGCAGTATATTAAGGTTTGACTTGCCTCAGCACAAGTCAGAATGTTTCAGAGTCAGTCTTGAACCCAGACTATAGTAACATTAGATATTGGCTCTCTGCAAACTATTATTACTTCTGATAGATGTCGGACCTTAATGGTGTGCAGGCATGCTCCTCTTGTGCAAAAACCATCCTGTCATGCCTCCTTGTGTTGGTTTTTACCCATGATTTCACCGTGAATGATCTAATATATTTTGTATTTTTTTGCCTCTTTTTTAATTTAATATTTTTAGTTTTCAGCATTGATTTTCACAGGAGTTTGAATTACAAATTTTCTCCCCATTTCTACCCCTCCACTCCAAGATGGTATATATTCTGGTTGCCCTGTTCCCCAGACAGCCATCCCTTCAGTCACCCCACTCCCCTCCCATCCCCTTTTCCCTTCCTTTGTTGTAGGGCAAGATAGATTTCTATGCCCCATTGCCTGAGTATCTTATTTTCTAGTTGCATGCTAAAACTTATTTGTTTTTGATTTTGAACATCTATTTTTTAAAACTTTGAGTTCCAGATTCTCTCCCCTCTTCCCTTCCCACCCATCCTCCCTAAGAAGTCAAGCAATTCAATATGGGCCACATGTGTATCATTATGTATAACACTTCTACAATACTCATGTTGTGAAAGACTAACTATATTTTGCTTCTTCCTAACTTATCCCCCATTATTGAATTTTCTCCCTTGACCCTGTCACTTTTCAAAAGTGTTTGTTTTTTATTACCTTCATCCCCATCTGCCCTCCCTTCTATCATCCCCCCTTTTTATCTTCTT
>JAQQSZ010015792.1:0-11183 GCA_028646595.1 Phalanger gymnotis | reverse complement strand
CAAGGGAGAAAATTCAATAAAGGGGGATAGGTTAGGAAGAAGCAAAATATAGTTAGTCTTTCACAACATGAGTATTGTGGAAGGGTTATACATAATGATACGCATGTGGCCCATGTTGAATTGCTTGACTTCTTAGGGAGGGTGGATGGAAAGGGAAGAGGGGAGAGAATTTGGAACTCAAGGTTTTAAAAAATAGATGTTCAAAAGTAAAAAAGGTTTTTTTATGCAACTAGAAAATAAGATGCACAGGAAATGGGGCATAGAGATTTATCTTGCCCTACAAGAAAGGAAGGGAAAGGGGGATGGGAGGGGAGTAGGGTGCTGGAGGGGAGGGCTGACTGGGGAACAGGGCAACCAGAGTGTATACCATCTTGGAGTAGGGGGGGTGGAAATGGGGAGAAAATTTGTAATTCAAACTCCTGTGAAAATCAATGCTGAAAACTAAACATATTAAAAATAAATAAAAAATAATTTAAAAAAAGTCAAGACTTGAGCTCACCTCTTCCAACTCTAATACCAGTATGCTTCCCAGTATACCATGGTGCTTTTCTAGAATGGAATTAGATAGAAGATGGGTTTTCTTTGAATTCTGTTCAAAGGAATAGCAGATTCACCTAGAACATGGTCCCACAGCATGGACTTAATGAACAATGTTGAATTGAAAATCCGAGGAATCATCTACTACCATAATTTGACACATTCTCTTAGCAGAGTGTGACAGAGTGTAAATACAGCCAAATAAATGACTAATCAGTCATAACTTCTAATTAACTGTAAGGTATCCTATTTTCAACCAAATTCTTGGTACACCCCAAAGGAGAGGAAAATATCAAAATTACTTAATAATCCCTAATGTCTTTCTCAGATCTCCCCTCTGCCCACCTTCCTGTTAGATGTAGAGAAAAACATATAACTCTTCTGTTTTGACAAGCCTGTTGCTCCAGAAACTGCTAAGACAGAAAAAGTTATCGTGTAAATAAACTCTACATCTTTTGTACGGAGTTCAAACAGAAAGAAATATTTACATTAAAATTTTTAGTTACGTCTGACTCTCATGACCCTATTTGGGGTTTTCTTGGCAAAGATACTGAAGTCATTTGCTATTTCCTTCTCCAGGTCATTTATAGATGAAGAAATTGAAGCAAACAGGTCACATAATTAGAAAGTGTCTGAGGCCAAATTTGAACTCAGGGAGAAGAAGTTTTCTCACTCCAGGTCCAACATGTTATCCACTGTGCCACCTACCTGCGCCATATTAAAATAGGATAGGTATTTGTAATACCCTTTTGTTAGATGTTTTAACAGCACTTTCAAATTTGCTACCTTTGAATCCCTGCTTAGAAGAGTTATGGGTATATAGATAAGGTAGATCCTAATGGGAGGACATTAGAAGCTTTAGTTTAGGAATAGTAAATAAAAGGGTTTAATTCAGACCCTGGGCCAAGATCATTGCATCACAAAGGCCAAGTATTCACTGGCAGTCCCAAGTCCAGCCACCCCATACTTAACCAATCATTATCTCAGAACCCTGAGGTATAGATCTTGAAGTTAGCTAATTAATAGCAAATGTCAGAGACACGTTAAAAGTATAACCTAGAGAAGATGGTGGGAAAAGAGCAGCAACTCGCCTGAGGTCTGCCCAAAACCCCTCCAAATACCTTTAAATAATGCCATATAATAATTCCTGGAACAGCAGAACCCACAAAAGGATGGAGTGAAGCTGTTTTTCAGACAAACACAACTTAGAAGGTTGGAAGGAAAGGTCTGTCACACCTGGATAAGAGTGCAGTCCAGTCCAGCCACAGGCACATACCCAGCCCTAGCAAACCAGGAAAAGGTCTTGGGAGCCACTGAATCAGCAGCAGCAGCAGCAGCTGCTTCTGAAGCTCTCAGCCTACAGGTGGTAAGGGAGGTCAAACAACTGGTCAGAAGAAGATTACAGGGGTCCCTTTGCTAGCACTGAGGCAGGACTCTCTTGCTTTGGTCATACTCTGATCTAGATTGCAGTCCTGGGTGGCAGTCCCAGGGTGAGGAGGAGCACTAGCACAATAGAGCTTGTGGCCACAGTGGAACAGGGACCCTCATCAGAGTTCCAGGGCAGAAAAGAGTGCTTGTGGTTGTTCACAGATCAGAGCACAGGCCACGAGAGTATTAAACACACCTATCCTTAGATCATACCACCTTGGAAGAACTAAAAACTTACAGGTCCCTAAAAGTATTACTGAAAACAGGTGCACAAAACCCTTGAAGCTTGAGACAGTGTACTCTTCACCCTGGAAAGAGTAGAAACAGAGCCCTACTTTAACAAAGAGCTAAAAGTCAAGAAATAGGCTGGGGAAATGAGCAAACAACAGTTTCTGACCATAGAAAGTTAGACAACAATGATCAAAACATACACTCAGAAGAAGATAACAAAGTCAAAGCTCCTACATCCAAATTCTCCAAGAAAAATATGAATTGCTCTCAAGCCATGGAAGAGCTCAAAAAAGATTTTGAAAATCAAGTAAGAGAGGTAGAGGAAAATTGGGGAAGAGAAATGAGAATGATGCAAGAAAATCATGAAAAAATGAGTCAACAGCTTGGTAAAGCACACGCGCGCACGCACGCACACACACACACAAATACTGAAGAAAATAACACCATAAAAAAAAACAGACTAGGCCAGATGGGAGGGAAAAAGTACAAAAAGACAATGAGGTGACTGCCTTAAAAAGCTGAATTGGCCAAATGGAAAAGCTCACCAAAAAAAGATAATTCCTTAAAAATTAGAATTGAGCATGTGGAAGCTAGTAACTTTATGAGAAATCAAGAAACAATAAAACAAAACCAAAAGAATGAAATAAAATAGAAGACAATGTGAAATATCTCATTGGAAAAACAGTTGACCTGGAAAATAGATCCAGGAAAGATAATTTTAAAATTATTGGACTACCTGAAAGTCATGATCAAAAAAGAGCTTAAGGAGTTATCAAGGAAAACTGCCTTAATATTCTAGAACCAGTAGGTAAAATAGAAATTGAAAGAATCCACCATTTGCCTCCAGAAAGAGACCCCAAAATGAAAACTCCCAGGAATATTATAGCCAAATTTCAGAGCTCCCAGGTCAAGGAGAAAATACTGCAAGCAGCCAGAAAGAAATAATTCAGGTATCATAGAGCCACAATCAAAATAATACAAGATTTACCATTTTCTTCATTAAAGGATCAGAGGGCTTGGAATATGATATTCTGAAAGGCAAAAAAGCTAGGATTACAACCAAGAATCATTTGCTCAGCAAAACTGAGTATAATCCTTCAGGGGGAAACAGGATATAGGGAAATGCAGTTAGCAATAGTAGCTGTGAAAGAAATTTTGAAGCAAGTTTCTCTGATAAAGGTCTTATTCCTTGAGTTAAATTTATAAAAAATAAGAACCATTCCCCAATTAATAAATGTGAGAAATGTGGTTTTGGGGATCACTGAACTTCCCCAAACTGTGAAAATCACAGTTTTAGGGATCACTGAACTTCCTAGGCAGGCCAAAGTCCTGAGGAAAAACCCCGTGATAATCCCCAGGGAAGGCTGCGCAGACCACAGGACTCCTAGAAGAAGACCAAGTGGTAGCCCTGCCCTTAATCTATGGGGATCACAGGGCACCCTAGGGGTCAGACCCTAAGGAGGACCCAAGTGATGGCCCCTTAGGATGGTGGTAAGATCACAAGGTTCTCGAGACAGCAGACCACAGCAGGTGTAGTGCTCACCAGAACACTCACACCAATATAGCTACAGGAGCAGGGGTAACCATTCCCTCCAGTCCTGCTAGAGTTATGGTTACTTTGTATTCTTTACTTTTTACATCGTTTTCCTAGGTTATACAGTTTATATAGGTAGGATAATAAGGATACAGAAGCAAAAGTGAGGTTAATTAGATTTTCCTTGTCTTAATTTAGGATTAATCTACATTCTTTTACTTTCCCTACCTTCCCTCTTTAACATATGCAAATTATGCAAATCAGTAGGCCTGGACTCTTGACCAAGACCAGATCCTAGATAAGCTTGAACTGGTTTAATCGGTTTGGCATCTCTAATTCCCCTGACTGCCTTCTCAAAAAGCATACAAGCCTCTGACCCCTCACCTGACTGACCTTGAGGCCCAGTTTCTGCTAAAGCTGGGGAGGGTGGTGGGGGGAAGTACACCTTTAGTTCTTTGGAAACAAAACTCCTCCTCCCATTTCATACACAAATAATCAAAAGATATGAACAGTTTTCAGATGAAGCAATCAAAGCTATCTATAGTCACATGAAAAAATGTTCTAACATTATTGATTGGAGAAATGCAAATTAAAATAGTTCTGAGGTACAACCTCATATCTGTTAGATTGGCCAATGGAACAGAAAATGAAAATGACAAATATTGTAGGGGTTGTGGGGAAAATGAGACATTAATGCCCTGTTGGAGTTGCGAACCAGTCCAACCACTCTACAGAACAATTTGGAACTATGCCCAAAGGACTATAAAATTATGCATATCCTTTGACCTAGCAATACCACTATTAGAGCTGTACCCCAAAAGAGGTAAAAAAAAAAAAACAAAAAGGAAAAGGACCTACATATACAAAAATATTTATAGTAGCTCTTTTCTGGTGGAAAAGAATTGGAAATTGAGGGAATGCCCATCAACTGGGGAATGGCTAAACACACTGTGGTATGTGGTTATGATGGAATATTACTGTGCTATAAGAAATGATGAGGAGGATGCTCCCAGAAAAAAACCTGGAAAGATTTACATGAACTGATGCAAATGAAATGTACTGTGTACAAAGTAGCAGAAATATTTTAAGATGATCAACTGTGAATGACTTAGCTATTAACAGCAATACAGCAATACAATGATCCAAGATATGTCTGGAGGACTTATGATGAAAAATGCTGTCCATTCCCAGAGAAAGATCTGAAAACAGATTGAAGCATATTTTTTTTACTTTGTTTTTCTTGAGGTTTGGGTTTGAGTTTTTTTGGTGTAGGTTTTCTTTTACAACATGACTAACATGGGAAAGTTTTGTGTGACAACACATGTATAATTTGTTTTGAATTACTTGCCTTCTCACTGGGGTGGGGGAGGGGAAGGAAGGAAGAGAATTTGGAACTTAAAGTTTAAAAAATGAGTGGTAAAAATTGTTTTCACATGTAACTGGGGAAAAACAAAATACCAATTTTTTTAAAAGTATAACCTAGAGGAAGAAGCCAAAAGCTTCCCTTTAGGTTATTATCACCCCATGAAGTGGCCAATGGACATTGGTGACCATATTGTGACAGTTTGGTGTAGGATATTGTCATTCTGAGCAGGAACATGTTTCTCATTTGAAAGTACCGAGAAGGTCATAGTAGCTATATTCTTTATGTTTGCTTATCACTCAAGACCTACTTAGCCATACTTTTGTCTTTTAATAAACTTTTCACTGTGTTGGATTATCTTTTTCACTTCTCTAGACTTGCCTCAAACTTACCATGCAACCACCTATTTAGAAAGCATTTACTACTACAAGGTGAGGAATGGACAGAGGACACTGATCACCTCTCCAACTTCCAATATTTGGCCTTCAAAGTCAGAACGCATCGTAAGGCAAGTCTTTGGTGTCTTATGAAATCCTGGGCATAAGCCAAATGAATACCTGCTGAAAAAGAATGTAGCCAGTCAGGAGAAGCAACTTCAGACAACTCAAAGGTAAGAATAAGCAATGACATATATTCTCTAGAGTTCAGTCTTTTCCAAACCTTTTTCAGTCAGTAAAAGGAGACAAGATTCATTTTCCTCGAGCCAAGGGCAAACCAAAAGAAGCACACCTACTCACAATACAATGGAATAGCACAGATGGTCATTGAAAAGATTCAATATAAATTCATTAGCCCTGTCTCATTCATTGTTCTGCAAATAAGGCATTTGCAAAGCTGAGAGGCAGTCAGTTCAAGAATAAGCAATGTGGATAGAGCTCGATATGCTGGATTTTGGAACTCAGGCTATCAAATTCCATCAAACTATATGAGCCAATAAGAGTTAAAGGGTCAGAAAGAGAAAAGATTTGATGTATCTACGGGATCTACAGGACTAAAAAGGGGCCTGGGCCAGGTTGATTAATGGAGCACTCAGAGGTGACTTTAAGACGAGAACTAAATATCTAAAAAAAGCAGGTAAGTACAAACAAGCTGGAGCTCAGAGTCATCAGTCAAAAGCCAATTTTCAGTACTTTGCTTGGCCTCAAACATCCAATTCTATCAGTGCCACCCTCTATATTTCTTTAAAGGGCAAAGCTATCAGAAGCTGGGTTTGGCAAGATCCTTTCAAAAGTAATTGCAACTACTGCAAGTGGACAAGTCTCCAAAAGCTCTAAGAATTTGAGGTACAAACATCTCCTTGGGTTAAGGAAATGGTCCAGCAACAGCTATGACGGCCTTGAGTTGCTCGCAGTGATTAAATGTACCAGAACAAAAATCAACACTCCAAGCATTTGGTTAGTCACATTTCTTATCTTGCCTAGAGGCAGACTTGGTTAGGCTGCACTTGGAGTCAGGAAGATCTGAGTCAGAATATGACCTCAGATACTTACTAACTGCAAGACTTTAGGCAAGTCACTTAACTGCTGTCTGCCTCAACTTCCTCAACTATAAAAGAGAGATAATAATAGCATGTAATTCCTAAAGTTGCTGTGAGGGTAAAATGAGATGATATTGGTAAAGTAAATAGGATAGTGCCTGGCACATAGTGCTTAATAAATGTTTGTTTTCTTCTACCTATCCATGAATCCATCTACTCATTTAAAAATTGCAATAGTAGCATTGATTTCACTACTTTTATGAAAACCAGTGTTTGGGGAAAAGAAAAAGAACCTGTATGTTCTAAAATATTTATGGCAGCTCTCTTTGTGGTGGCAAAGAGCTGGAAACTGAGGGGATGCCCATCAATTGGGGAATGGCTAAACAAGTTGTGGTACATAATTGTGATGGACTATTACTGTGCTATAAGAAATGTTGAGCAAGTCGATTTTAGAAAAACATGGAAAGACTTGTATGAAATAATGAAGAGCGAAATAAGCAGAACCAAGAGAACGTTGTATGCAATGATAGCAATATTGTTTGAAGAATAACTGTGAACAACTAAGTTATTCTGGGTATTATAAATACTCAAATCAACCACAGAGGACATATGAAGTAAGATGCTGTTCACCTCCAGAGAAAGAACTGATAAACAGAAGTACACATAGTATGATTTTACATATATGTGTTTGTATGTTCCATATGTATGTATATATGCATGTATGTATATCATATATACATATATAAAATCTGTGTTAAATGATGATCTTCTTTAGTGTAGGGTGGAGAGGGAGGGAGACAGTTCAGAGTTCAGAAAGTAACAAAAAAAATTAAATTAAAAATAAATAAAAACGAGGGATGGAAGAGAGAGATGAGATACAAATCAAAGTGTTATGGGAAGTCTAATAGTGTAAGTCATTAACAACCAGGTGCATAAAAGAAGGCTTCCTGCTCACATGTACAAAAATATTTATAGCAGCTTTCTTTGTGGTGGCCAAGAACTGGAAATTGAGGGGATGCCCATCAATTGGGGAATGGCTGAACAAGTTGTGGCATATGAATGTAATGGAATACTATTGGGCTATAAGAATGAACAGGTGGACTTCAGAAAAACCGGGAAAGACTTATATGAACTGATGCTGAGTGAAGTGAGCAGAACCAGGAGAACACTGTACACAGTAACAGCCACAGCATGTGACAACTGATCTTGATACTTAGCCCTTCTCAGAAATGCAAGGACCTAAAACAATCCAAGGGACTCGTGATGGAAAATGCCATCCACATCCAGAGAAAGAACTACGGAGTCTGAATGCAGAGAGAAGCAGACTATTTTCTTTTTTTATTTTTTTTGTTTTCTTTCTCATGGTTTCTCTCATTCATCATAATTCTTCTATACAACATGACAAATGTGAAAGTATGTTTAATAGGAATGTATATGTAGAGCCTATATCACATTGCATGCCATCTTGGGGAGGGAAGGGTAGAAAATTCAAAACTTATGGAAGTGAATGATGAAAACTAAAAATAAATTAAATAATAAAAAAGAAGGCTTCCTGGTGGTAAAGGCATTAGAGTCAAGCTTTAAAGGATGGACAGGAATTCAAGTGATGAAGAGTTTGAGAGACAATGTTATAGGTATAGGGAGCAGTATGAACAAAAGCATGAAGGAAGGAGACTACAGATTTTGTATGGGAGCAGAAGTACAATTGCTGGGAAGAGACTAATATGAAATAGGACTATTGAAAAGTGTTCCTTTCTTACTAGAACATTTTTATTTACTGAAAGAAGCTGGGAGAGAAAAGGACATTTCTATTAAAAAAAAACTGAGAAAAGAAGACTCCCAGAGAAAAATACTTGGGAAAAATGCAGATAAATTTGAGAGGATGTGAAAGAAAGCAGCCTCTCAGAGGAAAAGTACTGAGAGGATCTGAGAGAAATCAACACATCAGACAAAAAGGACTTACTGAAACAAAAATGACTGAAGTGTCTTGTTTCCCAGAAGCTCACTTACATATATGACTGTTTCGTGAACTTTGAGGGTGACAGATGAGAAGCCCTGATAATTAGATTTTTTAGGCAACTATGGGACGTTCATACATTTACACATTTGTGACATATATGACAGGACTGTGAATTTTGGTTTCTTACTTTAAGAGATAGAGAGATCCTTGACACGAAGAGACCTTGCTTTAAGGCAGGAGTCAACCAACACCTGAAGTTAGCAACTAAAGAAGCCAAGTCAGTGACCAGAGACGGAATCCAAATGCAGGACAGGAAGAGAAATAGAGAAGAGAAGGATCAGAAGTGGTACATCTTGAAGCAAAGCAGAGAAAGAAGCAGAGTGCTCAGCAAAGATCAGCTGAGCAAAGAAAGATGGGTTTTGTCCTTGCTGGTAGGAGCTGATCTGATTGAAGAAAAGTTCTGCTCTCTAAAAAAGATGATTGGAGGAAAAAACTGAACACTATGCTGTTTGAAGAATTGAATGGGGAAAGGAAAAAGTTAGGTTCCCTTGCTCATTACTTACATCCATGGTTTAAAATCTCCCCCAGTTCAGCAAGCAGACCTGAGGAGTTCTGTGGATTTCAGACTTAAGGGAACTATTTTGCTAAAAGGACTGGCACTTCCTCAGAGCACAGCCAAAGGATCAGACTTGAATAAAGCTGCAGATGTCAGGCTTAAGTTGTCTGTTTTCCCTGAAAGAGCTTAACACTGCTTCAGAAGCCCATGAGCAGCATCTAGAAGAGAAGCAGTTTCATCCAGCAGGAGAGCAAAGAAGACAACAATAGGCATGGCTTCCTCCAGCAGGTAATCCATGGTAGTTCCTAAGGAAAGCTAGGACATCAAAGCCTGAAGCCCGGAGTTGTAAGTTGTCCCTGAGTACATTAGTTTGTCTACTAATTTCCCACTCTTCTTGGTTTCCGCAAATTTATGCCCACTCTTCCCCACTGATACTGTGTACATTGGAGGGAGAGAGTGTGATTCAGTGATAATTAATCCTGCTTTTTGCTTTCTTGTTTAGTCAATGTCTCATGGTTAAGAGATAATAGTGTCATCATGACTGATTTGTTTACCAGGGAAGCAGGATAGAGGGGCTCAAGAGCTTAGAGATGTGAATAGTTGAAGTACAGCTCTCCCTACATCACTGTTACTCTTAGAATTTAAAGTGAATCAATGCTATGCACCCATACCCTCTGGGAACCCTCCTAACCTGTCATTGTGAGCATACCAGCCTCAGGCCAAAGAGGGAAAAGAATGTCCATGCTACACAAGAAAGGCAGATTTTGAAGGGTCTTGATTGCCAAGAAAGTAAATCTGAACATGATTAATAGGGAGCTGCCTAACTTCTTTTTTCTAACAGAGGAGGGACATGACCAGATATGTGCATAAGAAAGTGCTTTGAAAACTGAAAAATGCTCTTATAAATGTAAACTATTGTTATTATTGCATAATAGGCACATATATATATTTCACATATATGTATGTATATATACATAACTTTGGATAAATGACTGTCTCTCAGGTTTTTTTTTATCTGTGAAATAGGATAATAGTACTTGTGCTACCTATATGACAGTTGTGGGAAGGATTTAATGAATTCAAATGAAAAAAATGAATTTTTTAAATTGTTAAAAATGTAAATTGCCCTAAGTAAATGTCAGTTATTATTATCACATCCCTATGATTATCACTTTTCTCACTATAGTTACCACCAGCTCTCTAACCTACTCTCCAACACCCAGTCCGAAAAAAGAAGAATAAACAAGGTTTTTATGTAGGACTGACTAAGGAACCTTAGAGGCAGAAACCTTCACAGATAGAATTCCTTAGGGAAAGAGTGAAACATGCTTCACTTCTCTGAAATTAACAATAGTAATTTCACTTGACAGTTTCTAGGATTCTCTACCACTGTTACTACCTTACATCATCATCTGAAAGTGCAAAAAAACTGTCCCTGTTTTCTTACTGACAAGAGGCTGAGGGAAGTCTGGTAAATCCTCTAGCCATGTGTTAGCAATGGCAAGGAGTGTGGGAAAGAGGGGCTGCTTGGGGGAGTTGCATTTGTGCAAATGTAGGGATATCGTTAATCATCTTTTTCAGAAAAGGAGGAACTGCAGAAAGATGTTTTGTGTTTCTAAAGTGGGTTGCATCATTCTATGAGCTGGGGTAAAAGATGAAGTGGGGGAAGGAAGAAGAGGAATGTGAGAGATTCTTCACTGCCAGAGCCATTAGGATCTGGATGACTTGGATGCCTCACCTTCCATATCTGTTTCTATAACCTGCTTGGACATTTCCCAACAAAAGGAGGCATCCCAGGGTTTTGTGCATGTTCAATAGGTCATATCTTGCTTGTCTGTGGCCATAAAGGCAAGGAGCTTGGGGATTCAGACACACAAATCCCAAAGGGAGAAACAGTGGGAAAGCAGCATGGTATATGACATTGGCAAATGTCAGCAAAACCTGGGTGTCGGGGCGCGGAGCCAAGATGGTGACCAGAAAGCAGTAACTGGCGTGAGCTCCCCACCAAATCCCTCCAAAAACCTATAAAAAAATGGCTCTGAACCAATTCTAGAGCTGCAGAACCCACAAAGTGGCAGAGGGAAGCAGGGCCCCACC
>JAQQSZ010015791.1:0-11183 GCA_028646595.1 Phalanger gymnotis | reverse complement strand
AGGGGAGGGCAGACTGGGGAACAGAGCAACCAGAGTATACGCCATCTTGGAGTGGGGGGCGGGGAGGAAATGGGGAGAAAATTTGTAATTCAAACACCTGTGAAAATCAATGCTGAAAACCAAACATGTCAAAAATAAATTAAAATTTAAAAAAATATTTGGTGTAAAAAAAAGTTTTTTTTCAAATAAATAAATAATAAAAAATCAGGGAAATAAATTTCCAACTAAATCATGTATCTTTTTATTCCACTTATCTAAACATGACATTTCCCCCCATTTGGCCTTTGTCAAAGCTCAGCAAATGGTATGTTTCCTTCTCCTCACTATGACAAGGATGCTCAACTTGGGCATTAGATTTTGGGGGGTATTTTGAGTTTGGAATATATTCATTTGAAGGTTCCAAGACTTGTGGCCTACTGACTGTGGAAATGACAATACAATGAAAAATATGGAAGGATCTAGTTTCATTCTGTGGTTGTTCAACATATGAACTCTCGGAGACGACCTTGGATTTTTCAGCTTATTTACAGATTCTAATACTGTTTACTTTGTTTTTAGAAATATTTTGAGCTCATATCTTTTAAAGGGTGTTTTATAGTTTACTACATGGGCTTTTTGTTGGGACAACATTCACAATTCATTAGAAAGAAAAACAAAGTAGAAAATTCATTTAGATGATATATCACAAAGCAGTTCTGCCAGAGAAATGAGTCACTCTGACAGAGGCCACATGATTAGCTCTAGGTTTCCTCCCAAACAACTAAGGTTAATTTTCAAAGTACAGCCCAAATTGTAATACAACCACCAAGGCTGCCAGAATGCTCAGGAAGATACTCAGCCTCTTAACAGAGCAGGTCTGACACTATTGGTGCCTGATGTACATTGTGGTAAATGTGGTAAAACATTTCTCCATCTCCCTCTTCTTTTGATGCTCTCTCCTTTGTTTGTTCCTCCCACTACCAACTAAAGGGCAAAGCCAAGGATCATAGATTTAGATCTAGAAGGGACCATAGAGATCATTGATCTTACAAATGAGGATGGTGAAACCGACACAGGTTTAGTGACTTGCACAAGGTTGTACAGCTCATAAATCTTTCAGTCTGATTTGAATTCAGGCCTTTCTAATCCCACTTATTTTTCTATGCATTGTGCATGCTTATTGTCATTTATTATCTGTTCATTGTTTAGTAAGTGAACTTCTTCCTCTGTTTCCTTTATGATCGTCTTCAGCTTTCCAAGCCCTCACTGTGTTAATCAATTAATCAACAAACAAGGATTCAATAAATATATCCTATTGCTCAATAATAAATATTGTTGTAGACATCAAAAATAATATAAGGTTGATGTCCTTAAAGTTACATTCTCCTTGGCTCCAGTTGGGAATCCCATACCAAACTCCCCTCCTCTATCCATCCATATCTTCTGCTGTCCATACCTTGAAGATGCTATCTTCATAACATCACCAAAACCTGTAACATTTCTCATTTCTCCAGGTCCAGGCTTTCTGATAATTTCTCTCTCTCTCTCTCTCTCTCTCTCTCTCTCTCTCTCTCTCTCTCTCTTTCTCTCTCTCTCTCCAAGTTTTTACAGTTTAGCAAAACAAATTTACATACATTGGCTATGTCCAAAAGCACCTATCTCATCCTAAATTTCTAGTACATCACTTCTCTGTAAGAAGTGGATAGCATGCTTCATTATCGATCCTCCAGAATCAGGATGGCTTATACATTGATCAGAATTCTTAAGTATTTCAAAGTTTCTTTTCTTTGGAATGCTTGAGTCAGAATATAAATTGTTCTCTTGGTTCTACTTACTTCATTCTGCATTATTATGGCAAAAAATTTCATTTCATTGACATATCACGATTTGTTCAACTGCTCCCCAATTGTATAAGAATCATCTAATAGCAATCTAATATAACCTCTTTGCTCTAGTTCTTCCCCTTCCTTCCCCCACTTAATGGTTATCCACAAGGATAACTAGGTTTGTTATGCTTGCAGTTATTCCCTCCCTGATATTATCTTCCCTCTTAACCCTGCTCCCCGCTCCCTCACTCCCCATCTCTGCTTTTTTCTCAGTTGAGTTTGACGTATTCCTACACAAAAAGTTTCTATATGTACTCAAACCTCCTTTGTCTGTTAGTAACAAATGAAGTTCATCTGAATCCTACTCTCTCCTTCTTCCATGTTTGTATATTCTCATGAACCTCAATTATGAAAATTAGCACACTTCACCCCTTCTTCTTTTCTGTGCTGCTCTATTCTTCCTTTTCCTTTTCCTTCTTTTTCCCTTTAGTGAAAAGCTCAGAAAATTCATCTCAAAGCCACACTTTGAGGAGGCACCCACACATTTTCTTCAGAGTGTCACCTATTTGATATAACCAGCATAAAATTCAGCTGACCTCTCCTGACATTAAGGAGGAAGATAAACAAATTGGCAAGGCAGACTGAGAAGGGGGCTTCTACATGGTGAGCAAAAGGTTCTCTTTGTGCTTCTATCGAAAAAAGACAAGGAGAATACCAAACTCATGTGCCAACCTAAAATGTGTGTATAATGTCATTGGGGGAAGGGAACCCCCGATTCAGCAGGACTATCTTAAATGTATTCTACTTAATAGGAGAGAAAAACAGAAAGACAGACAGAGACAGAGAGTCAGAGACAGAGAAAGAGAGACAGAGAGAAAGAGGAGACAGAGACAGAGGGACAGAGAAAGAGAGACAGAGAGAGAAACAGATTGAAAGAGGGACAGAAAGAGAGAGAGAGAAAGAAAAAGAGGAGAGAGAGGTCCTGTACATTATACATAGGGTATGTGTACCCTTCATATACACAGTATATATAGACATATATGTATGCATGTAAAGTTATGTATATGTATATATAAACATGCCTGTATATACATATATACACAGACACAGATTATCAAGATAATTATATATTATATATATGTATGTGTGTATGCATGTATACATATATACATACATACATACATATACACACACACATTCCTAGGAGAGTTTGTAAGTGGTCTTAGACACTGGTAGCTTTGATATGTTGCTATAGAGCGTCACTTAGTCTCAGGTGATTCTTCCAGCCCTGAGCCCTGGGCACTTGTGCAGGCTATGCCTTTCTTGGTAGGCAATAGCATTCTCTTAAGTCCTCACTCTCCTCCCACCCACACAAAGGTTAGCTTCTTTAAATGTAGCAGACAAGTCCCAAGTCATTCTCACTGAAGCAGTGACATTTACATTCCCCATCAGGAGTCATTCCTTGATTACTGTTTCTTTTTAACCCAGTAAGAAATGAATCCAGTGGTATCTAGGTCTTGGGTACTTTTACAATGGCTTTTGAAAGTCTAAGACCTGACCAATCTCAGCTCTGTATGGAGGCTAGGACAGCTAAACTGGAGAGAAAATATATCGTCTCTAAAATAAGAGGATTTCTCTCTCTCTCTCTCTCTCTCTCTCTCTCTCTCTCTCTCTCTCTCTCTCTCTCTCTCTCTCGTCATTGTTTTTCTATACATAAGTTTTAAAATACAGTACCTTATTTACCATTGGCTAACATATTTTATATCTTTAAGGACTTCAAAGTGTAAAAAACCATTTAGGAAGAGGCTAAAGTACCTCAAACCTTAGAGAGAAGCAGGGAGTTTAATGTAGAAATTTAACTATAAATATATTTGGCAGAGAGAGAGAGAGACAGAGAGAGAGAGAGAGAGAGAGAGAGAGAGGAGGGGAAAGGGAGAGGGAAAGGGAGAGGGAGATAAAAACACAACATGCAGATTTTTATAAGTTCATAGTTTGTGTTCTGGTCATCTCATCCTCCCTGGTGCAAGAGTTTCTGCACCAGTCATGCTGGCATAACAGCTGGTACCTCATACAGTCTCTTCTCAGCTTTCATTCCGAGTCATTTCTGCACACTATGGCTCCTCTATTTCATTGTCCTATGTGGGATGACTATTTGATATGTCTTCTCACAAAGCATCTCAACCAAAAGATAGAGAAGGGGAAAGGGAAGGAAAGGACAGGAGAAGAGAGGAGATGGGAAGGGAGGGGAGGAGAAGGGACAGAGAGTATCATGGCATAGTAGATAGAAACCTGAAGTCAGAACTGAAGTCCTACTTCTGGTATAAACTAGAACTTACCCTCTCAGTGATCTCAGAAAACTACCTAATGCTATAAACTTCAGTGAAAGTTTCAGATCTGCCTTGGTAAAGGAAATCTTTCACTGGGAGCTCCTTATACTAATGAAATCCCAGACCTATTTAAGATAATAACAATGATAACTGTCTATATGTTACAAATATTATATATGTAGATTTGTGAGGAGAAAGAGTTTTTAATTGCTGCGAAACCTTGAGAAAGTACCCAGAAACTAAATGCCACTTGGTATCTCAACCTACGTAGAAACTCAGGCTCAAGAAGCCAGCCTTACATTTTCTATGTCCTTTTTCCTATTCTCCTGTAAGGGAGGGACTAGCTATGATATCCTATGAGATTCTGCTTCATTTAAACCCCTTTAGAACCACTAGCTAATCAGGTAACCACTTGTAACAGGGATGCCATAACAAGTCCAAAGTAGGTTTTATGTAGTGTTAATGGAATTTTCTGAGACCCTGGAAAAAACATAAAGGAAAAGAAAAAAAAATGCAAACAGGTGTTATAGGAAATGAAGATGAGCCAGAATATAATACTAGTCTCTCAGTATGGTAACACACACACACACACATACAACCTGGAGAATATCTCTGAGCCTCAGTTTCCACATATGTAAAAATGGGAATAATAAAAATCTACCTATCTACTGAAGAGGGTAATCCTGAGGAAAGTAATTTATTATTACTTTTCATTCTGCCAAAAGAGTAATATTTCATGCCATTTTTCTCCACTAAATGTCAAAGTAAATATCAACATGCAAAAACATCATGATGCCTTAAAGGTCCAAAACTCTGCAATCTTTTCTGAAGCTGTGGGAGCTATTAAGCCACTGCTTCTCTTAGACCTGGAAAGGAAAGAATGCATGTTATATAACCCTTACTACTGAGTCTCTAAGAAGGGATTGTTTCTTCTGTCAAGTCCCAAAGTTCACTATCTTTATGAAGCTTCTCAGCCTTTCAGATCAGGCAGTGAGGAAAATGTCACATTCCTTTCCTTCAAGTATTTTTCTATTACTATTAAGTGAAATAATGATCTCAGAAGATGTCAGCCTGACAGCTCTAGAGACTGAGATGCTCTGATTAAGCAAAGGAGAAGCCAATATGGGTAGCAATTGGGCACGCTCCTTGCTACTCAGATCCAGAGTAAAAGAGTCTAAGCAAAAGTACAGATTTGCCTCCTGTCCTTTCTGTTGAGGCCTTAGAGCACAGTCCTAATTAGTTCTCACTGTGATGGAAGCTACTGATGCAGACTTAAACCTGATCTGAGATGGCCAGCCACAGCAGCAAAGGGCCATTATGTTGCTCATTCTCCGCTGCCTTAATCAACCCTCAAATCAAAGGACTCTGAAGTGATTTCCAGCCCCACTATGCATCGCTTCTCTCCAAACATTCATAATAACTCCCAAACACAAGCTTACTTTTTGTGCTATTATGGCTATTGTGGCTGTGCTTTTCTAATCCTCTGATATTTCAGGGTAGCCTATAGTGATAAAGGTTTCTAGTTTGGATATAGAGGGCTGAAGTTTTGAGCCACAGCGATGCTGGAAGATGTTCTAGCAAATGGTAAAAGGCTTGGGGGTAGGGGGGGAATTAGTGTCTCTATGCATCCCCAAATACAGATACTTGAAACATCAATCAATTAATCACAAAGCGTGTAAGTATCATTATGTTCTAGGCACTTGTGTCAGGCTCTGGTAACATAGGAACAAACATGAAACAATACCTACCCTCAAAGGGATTCCATTTTAGTAGGAAAAATAAAATGTACAATATAACTATATACAAAATAAATCAATTAATTAATTACCAAGTATTTGGGTTGCTATAATTATTTTAATTTGCCAATTACACATAAAAACAGCTTTTAACATTCATTTAAAAAGTTTTTGAGTTCCAAATTCTTTCTCTCTCTCTCTCTCTTTCCTTCCCCATACTTGAGATAGTAAGCAATTTGCAAAGTATTTTTTACTTGCAAATTTACATTGCAAAAGAATGGTGGGTGCTGATGATACAAAGACAAAAATAAAGCAGTCTCTGTCCTCAAGGGGATTACATTTTATTGGTGGAAAAAATGTATATACATATATCTATCTATGACAGAGATATGTGTGTGTATTAGTAGATACAAAATAAATACATGGTAATTTTGTTTGGGTAGATTGAGTCATTAGGGACTGGCTGAAATTAGGAATAGCCACATGTACATTGGGTTGTTTGAAGGAAACTGTCTTCTCTAATCACGTGCATGAATTGAAAAGGATACTCAGAAATCAATATAGTTAAAATAATAATGATAGTTAATATTTATATAAACACTTTAAGTTTTGTGAAGCACTTTGTCTATATTATGGCATTTGATGGGCACAACAGCTCTGGAAAGGAAGTATTTTCCAGATTGTTTGAGTATTTTTCTTGGTGGGGCACAGGCCGGTAGCTAGACCCATAATTTCATCTGTGCAGGGAAGTCCTGGTGGAAAAATCCCATCTATTGATAAAGACCAGTATCTCATACATATCTTATTGTTTTACAGAATTTACTAGAGCAACTGAGGTTAAACAACTTGCTAGCATACATCAGATCTTCCTTATTCCAAAGTCAAACCTATTTTAAAGATAGCAGCTTCTGTGCAGCTTTGCCCAGAATGACACTATTACTAAGTGGCATAGGTGGGGTTTGAACACAGCTCACGGGTCTTCCTTGGCTCTATCTCCAGGACTCTCCATTCTACATTGTATGCTTCTCTAAATATTAAATGGTACAGTCTGCACACATACATGCACACACATAAATATATACATATACACATAGACGAGAGATAATAATAACTTTGGGGGTGGCTATATAGCTCATCACTTTAGGAATGGGGTGTTCAGGGAGAATTAGTACCTCTGGCATGAGGGCCAACAACCCCTTTTCAGGGCTGCTCATCAGACTTTGCTGTTCACCTTTCACCCAACTCTCACCTGTCACTACAAGAAACTGTATCATGCACAGCGGCCACACCCTAGTAAAACCATCTTGACAGATGGGCTGAACCAAGTTGAAGGTAACCAACAGACTTCAGACCTGTTGCTGAGTCAGGGAGATGTCTACCCCAAGCATTTAAAGACTGTCCCAGGCAGAATGGGTAGGTGAGAACAAGTCGTTCCAACAGCCAAAAGGGTTTCTAAAGCAGGTGCTATAACGTACTTAGAGCTTGGTGAGTCATCAAAGATGCCAAGGTCATTTGCTGCATCTTGGGGCATTGCCAGTCATCTTGACTTTTGTCCTGCCACTGCACTCCAATGGCCCTGGAAGAAAGAGTGAGGCTGACGAATTTGTGCAACTCTGCCTCTCTTAAATCCAATTCACAAGCAAGTCAAGACATCACCCTGTGATGTCATTGGTCCTCTTCCAAAACAAAGGATAAACACCATCTACCATAATAATGATCAATGTTTTTAAATCCAGTTTGAATCTTGAATATCCTGACTCTATCTCCACTATTATGTTCGAAACTAATGTAAAGGAACTCAGCCACAGTCACATTTCTGTTTGTTGTTGTAAGCAGCACTCCTACAAAGCTGAAGGAAATTAACCCCCTTTCAGTGCCTTTATAATAGTTCACCTATGGCTTAATATTTAGATATTGGCAGTAGGTGGCCATCCTTTTGTTCCAAAAGGGAGAGTACTGATAAGTTTTTGTCTTTGGGGAATTTGGAACTCTGGCACTCCTCATTTTGTGGGGTGTCTAATTTGAAGCCATTCCAAGGTTATGCTTGGAGGAGACATATGTGACTTGAAATGAGAAGGAAATGACACTTGTAACTAAGAGCTGGAAAAAAGTACCCACTTTGGGGACAGGACAAGTTTTTGCAAGTCTAATGATTTTTTAAAGGTTAATGAGAATGGCATGACATGCTGATGAGGTCTATGGCAAGACAGCTGTGGAAAGCTTCGTGACATGTCTGAGTGTGGCTGGGTCAGGCAATGACTCCCAAGGGGTTTGGTGTGACCTTACTGGTGGATGCCCAGTTCTCCTCTTCAAAGCAGACGTCGCATAGTATTCTTGGCAGACAATAGTAAGCTTCACCAAAATACAGAATTTTAGAGCTGGAAATCACTTTTCAGACTTTTTAATCCCACTCAAACCTAAATAAGAATCCCATGTACAATGTACTTGACAAGTCATTATCTAATATTTGCATGATGGCCTCCAATGAATGGAATTCACTTCCCCCATCCTGGAGCATTCCATTCTGCTTGGGAGAAAGTTCTAATTCTTAGGAACCTTGAATTAACATCAAAACTAAATTTGCCTCTTGGCACCTTCTGCTGATTGCTACTTGTCACCTCCCCCATAGCCATAATAGAACATGACTAGTATTTTTTCTACGTGGGAGTCATTCAGATGCTTGAAGGTAGGTATCATGCCCTCCCTAAGCCTTTCTTTCCTGCATCTAGGCATCACCAGCTCTTTCAATTGGTCCTCATCTGGCATGGTATCAAGGCCTTTCAGTCACCTGGTTGCCCTCCTATAAGTGTTCTCCAGTTGATGAATTCTCTTCCCAAACTGTTTACACAGAAATGAATTCAAAACTCCAATGTATTCTCACCAGGGCAAAGTTCAACAGCCCTGTTATCTTATGCCTGGATGTTAGGCCTTTCAAAGTAGCTGTTGATTGCATTAGCTTTTCTGCCTGCTGTATCACAGCTGTTGAATAGAATGATCTTGTCTTCCATAAAAATAAACCTCCATATCTCAGTTTCTAAGCCATGGGCCTACAAATTGAGGAAATGATGTATTCTTGTCCTGGACAGGAGTCAATTGTCTTTGCATCGCTCTTGGTCACTCTTTTTGTACCATTTATCCATTGCATTATTGTCTGGGTCCACTATCGGGCAGTTTTCCTATTTATGGAACAATAGTTTCAATGCTTCCATCACAGCCCTTCTCTTTCAATGGGTCAGGCCACTAGCTATGGAATAATGTATAGGAACAATGTGGAAAAGGCTACTCTCACTTCTTAACTCAGGGCACTATTCCTTGGCACCATAAAGTGAGTTGCACAGATAGGTAGCTAGCTGTTCCTCTGAATTCTATCCAGACGACCTAATGTGCATCTATCCAGTCCTTGGCATACAAATTCCTTCTGCCCTCAATTTCACTGTCTCATTCCCAGCAAACAAAATATTGTAGTCTGACCAATTCACCCATTTTCCATTTATTTATTCATTATATTATAATTTATGGCACTCCTGTGTAGTGCCTGGAACTATACCAGGGACTATGAGGTGGAGGTGCGCAGCCTAGAAAACACATGGTCCCCCCTCAGGGAGTTTATATTCTATTATGAACAAAAGGGACTATCCTCAGCTAAATTGTAGTGTAAAATAGGCTCCTGAAATGATAATGTACACATCATAAATGAGAGGAAATATGATCACACCATAGCATATACTATCCTCTGAACACGACAGCCTTCTGAAAGAGACTAATCCTGGGGTACTCTTGAACATTATGTCAGTGTAACTCACTCTGGGACTAAAGAAGGGCATAGGAAACCTTCTACAGAAGTATATCCAAATGAGCTGCACGTGGTCAAATGCCCAACTTTCACCTCAAAACAGTAAATGCTCTGCCATCTGGCGGGGCTTGGGAAATAGGACATTCTGCTTTAAAGAGTTACCCTTCCTGTCTTGCGAGGACAGTACACTTGTCATAACAATGAAGCCTTGAGATCACCAGGGTGTTTATGTCAAGTATTGACAGCAGGCAGAGTGGAAGGTGCACATAGCTGCCAACTTGTTATTCTCTACTCCTCTGAAAAACAAGTGACTGCTATCGGTTCAGCCAGAAGTCCACTTTTAAAGTCTCATCAAGATCCATTGTTAGATTCCAGTCCCCTGGCTACGGATGCTTGCCAATTATGGATTACTATATTGTAACTAATTTGAACAAAATAAAATCTATTTAACTTTAAATTTATTCTGGATGTGATTTAATCCACCCACTCACCCCAATGATGCAGAAAGCACCTCTGAATCTTGTGATGCCACATGACAATAATAGTCACTCATATTGGAACAGCACCTAAAAAATCAACAAATTGCTTTCATTTTAACAACACTATGAGGTAGTTAATGCAAGTATTTTTGTTCTTATCTTACAAAAGAAGAAACAGAGATTCTAAATGGGTGACTACAAATACCCAAAAAGGATTTTAAACACGAATAATCTTGCTCTAAAATCAACACTCTATCAGCTGTTATACCTTGTCTCTCTGATGATGAATTCTAGTCCTCACTGTGTCATAGATGTATAAAAGTTACAGTTATAGGAAAGCTTCAGCTAATAGAATACGGGGTGGCAGAGAGTTCATTGTTCTATTAAAGCCCCATCACAGTAACTCCAAGGCATTATAATCATAGGCTTCTGAGTCTCAGAAGGAGACTGCAATATAGAAATGCGGGTGGTGAAATAAAACTTCTCTGAACTTCTTTCCCTTGGATTCATAAGAAATCAATGGTCTTGATGATAAATTAGAAAATGAAACCTTTTTCAATTGGCTGATTGGAACTGGATGGGCAATGGCTTTAACTCTGTAAAATGTATGGATTGCCTTTGAGGGGAGAAATCGCAAAACAGGATACATTTTGTGCAGTCAGCTTCATGGGTAAGAATGTTGCAAACTGGGGGGGGGGGTGGAGCCAAGATGGTGGCTGGAAAGCAGGTACTAGCATGAGCTCCCTGCCAAGTCCTTCAAAAAGCTATAAAAAATGGCTTTGAATGAATTCTAGAGCTGCATAACCCACAGGGTAGCAGAGGGAAGCAGGGCTCTAGCCCAGGACAGCCTGGATAGTCTCTGGGTAAGGTCTATCCCGCATGGAGCTGGGAGCAGACGAGAGCAGAGCTGAGCAGAGTAGAGCCCAGCATGGGCAGCACGGACCAACCAGACCAGGAGCCAGGTGGAGCGTGCCCTAGGGCCCTGAATCAATAACCTGCAGTAGTTACCAGACTTCTCAACCCACAAACACCAAAGACAACAG
>JAQQSZ010015790.1:0-11184 GCA_028646595.1 Phalanger gymnotis | reverse complement strand
GACCATCCAGGCTGTCCTGGGTTGGGGCCCTGCTTCCCTCTGCCACTTTGTGGGTTCTGCAGCTCTAGAATTGGTTCAGAGCCATTGTTTTATAGGTTTTTAGAGGAAGTTGGTGGGGAGCTCACTCCAGTCATTGCTTCCCAGCCGCCATCTTGCAATTTTGTTGGACTTTTAAAAACACTAACACTTGGAAGAATTTCTCATACAAAATTTTTTAATTTTTTTTTATTTTGAAATTTTATTTTTATTTTCAGTTCCAAGTTCTCTCCCTTCCTCCACCCCAGCACCACCCATTGAGAAGGCAAGAAATATTATGCCCATTATTCAAAAAAGTCATGTAAAACATATTTCTGTATTAGCTATGTTCGTGAAAAAAGACAAGAAAAAAATAAAAAGATATGCTTCAGTTTGCCCTCTGAGTTATGTTTTTAACATTTTTCATTGTGCTACCCTCTCCCCTATATCTGATGACTCTTTTTCTTTCATCTCTTACTCGCTGTTGCTTCGTTGGTATTTTGGGTTTTGGAAAGATAATCATAATTCCAGTTCCTTATTTTTGCTAATACAGCACCTCAATGCTATCACTGTGCTTTTGAGAGCTACCTTGACTTCATCCCATCTATTTTGATCTGTGACTCATACCTGTGCTGTCATTATTTTTGATGCCATCTGCCACTGTTTTTGTCATTCTTTTCCCCTCAGATGTTATTTACTAGAACATTTTTTTTTATTTCCATCCATATCTCCGATATCTGTCCTCTTCTCTCTGCTCACAAAGCCACCGCTCTTCTTCCACCCCTTATCATCAGTCTCCCTCTCAGCTGAGAACTTTGCCTCATATTTCACTGAAAAAAAATCGAGGTCGCTCCCTCTTCTCCCCTCCTCGTTTCATGTCCCTCAGCTGCCTGCTGCCACTATTTACTCCTTCACTCATGTCTCACAGGAAGAAGTGACCCTTTTCCTTTCTTCTCTACATGCTCAAGTGATTCCCATTCCATCCTGTCCTCTCCAGCAGATTTGCCCCTTTATCATCAACATTCTCATATATTTAGTCTCTCCTTGCCTACTGGCATACTTGTTATAATGACTTCTCAAAGATGGAAGTCAGACATATCAACTCCCTAAGACACTTAAATAATATGAATTGGATTTTGTGATTAAAGATTCCTCCTTTCATTATATTTACACCTCCAGAGTTTCTGGGCCATTGTAGGTTCTTCATAAAGCCTTGTTTACTCATTGTCTTGGCTTGGATAGGAATGCATTCCTCTGGTTTTTGGCACTACTTATTCTATGGGTGAGCAACCTTCCAGCCACAAAAAGACAAGGTGGCTTCACTCAGCAGAAGCCACCAAAGCTCCCTTTTATGTACACCTGTCTAAATAGTGTACTGGGGAAGAAAATGACTGCAAAATAGATTGGTCTATATCCCAAAATATCAAAGAAAGAGGGAAAAGACTAACATGTTGAAAAAATAATTCTAGCTTTTTTATGTTGGCAATAGATTGGAATCTGAGGGAGTAGCCATCAGTTGGGGAGTGGCTGAACAATACGAGGTATCTAAATGTATTGGAATACTATTATTCTTTAAGAATTGATAAAGTGAATTGTTTCATAAAATCTTGGGAATACCGATGATTTTGAGGGAGTAAAATGAGAAGAACCAGGAGAATAAATTAAAGAAAAATAATATTGTGAAAATGATCAGCTTTAGAAAATTTAGAAAATATGTTCAAGAAAATGACAAACTGCAGTTCCTGGAGGAATCATGATGAATCATGCTATCCATATCTGGAGAGCTACCAGTGAGAAATTCAGAGCACAGATTGAGGCATAAATTTTTGGACATGGCTAATATAGGAACTTGTTGTGCTTTCTATGTGTGTTTGTAAAGGTTTTGCTTTTCTTTATTTCCCAGTGAATGGGAAGAGATATGTGGTATATCTGAGGAAGGGCAGAGGAGAGGTAGAAAACACATCTGACAACAAAATTGAATTCCAAAAAGCAAAGAGGTTCTTGTTCACAATTGGTTATTATTTTTTAATTCTATCACGAAGTGTTTTCCCCTAAAAAGGCAATTCTTTTAAGTGCCTAGAATAATCAGTGGAGCTCTACCCTTACTTCCATGAGGTTCCTCTCAGTCTGACATTCTATGATCTAAGGATCATTTGACATTCATTGTTCCACACCCCTTTGAACTCTGACATTCCTTGTCCTCAGATCTCTTCCAGCTCTAGCATTTTTTTGATTCCTAGAGGCCTTGAATTCAGACAAGACTTTGGATCCTTGGGAGAAGTATGTTAGGGCAGAATACCAAGAAGAACCACCTAACTCCAAGTTCTCTTCTCTACACAAAGCGCAGAGGACAAGAGAACCTTCTCCCAGTTTCTAGTTACTATACTGAACCTGGTGTTACTGGTACTCTTTGTTCACCTTCAGGATCTGACTGTGAACCCTCTCACAATCTCCAAGCAAAAATATTTCTCTCTCAAAGAGGAAGGCTAAGTAGCCCTAGAGGAGGTCTCAAATAAAACCACAGCTTTTCTATAAACTTTGTTTTAATTCCTTGAGGTTATGAAACAAGAGTTATAAAAGTGAGCATATAAATGATCATTTCTAGAGGACAAAATGGAAAAAAAACCTGACTCCTGTAAAAGAAAGGATTGGATAGAGAATAAACAGCTTAGGTGTGAAAACTTGCTCACATAACAAGCTCATTCCAAAGTAGATACAAACCGACAGAGATCGATATCTCCAGGATACAGCCAAGACACAGAACAAAATCAAGAGGCAGAAATAGATCCTAAAATATTAGCTGTCTCCTGTCACAAACAAAGAAGCTGGAAGATATGGCAGGAAGAAATGATTTAAATCTCACTGTTCTATTACAAAATGTTAAATACAAAATCGTGGATTCGATATTTCAAGAAATTACAGATAAAATGGCCACAGCTATATGAACCTCAATATGAAAGTAAAATAACACAGTTGTCAGCTCCTCAGAGAAACCTAATATTGTAAACTCCAAAAAAATTTCTTAAACAAAATTCAGAGCCTCCAATTCAAAAAAAAATAAAAGAAATGTGAAAATAAAAGAAAAGAAGAGTACATATATCAATGCACCATGGTCAGCATCAATCAAGATCTTGCAGCTACCACTGTAGAGGATGAGAAAGATTCAAAGATAATATTTCAGAGAGTAGAAGCTAAAGCAACACAACTCGGTATAAGTTAACTAGTATAGCATAGTATTGGGGGGAAGAGAAGGGGACAAATGTAACTTCATTTTTTGGGGGGAAGTTCCTGTGTTTTTATTCATTCAATAAACATGTATTAAGCATGTACATAGTGGATAGTGGCTCTGAGGCTGGGTCTGTCATATCTCTGACACATACTGCTTCCTTGGGCAAGTCATTCAGTGTCTCAGTTCTTTAGGCAACACACTAGGACTTTTCTAAGGTCCTTGTTGGGAGCTCTCTATACCAGTGACATCCCTATCCCTATGTGCAATGTAACAGACAAAAATAATATGACCCTTACTCTCAAGAAGCTTGCAATCTAGTAGGTGGAATTAGTTACCCAAATACAAAAAATGTGAAGAAAGCATATAAGATGATTTTAAATTGGTAAGAAATCAGATACATAATAATAGCAAGTGTGATCATTTTAAAGTTTTCTCAGGGAAATTTTATTTTGGGTTCTTTTGTACTCTAAGAATCAAAGGTAAAACAGAATTTCTATGTCTATTCCTAGGCTATGAATCCAACTACTTGCTTCAATTAAACCTAACAGATGTGGGGAAAAAGTGAGGCTAGGGCTTGGCATATAATTCCAAATGAGCTTTTTTTTTTCTATTACAGATTTTAGACTAAGCCCTCTTATTGTCTGAAGTCTGCAATTTCATACCAAGAACTTGTCAAAAGCAGAAAGTAAGAATCAAAACGCCAAGGAGCCAAACAGCATTACACAAGATTTAGCACACGCTATTATAAAAAGAGTGGAGAATGTAGAGCATCATGTCTGAGAAGGCAAAAAAAATGTTTCTGTGTGTGTAGGTATATATATGTGTGTGTGTGTGTGTGTGTGTGTGTGTGTATAAATACATATGTGTGTATATCTATATAAATACCTATATCAGTATCTATATCTATATCTGTATCTATACTGATATCTATGGGCTTACTACCAAGAAACTTGCCCAGCCACACTGTGTATAAATATACAACGGGTCTGGTTTGGGAAGTGGGGAATGGATTGCTAATGAATTAGAGAACTTCCAAAAATGCCTGATGTGAAACCCAGAACTGTGCTGAAATTTTGAAACACAAAGACTAGAACAGAGAGAAAAATATAAAGGTAAATATGAATGAGAAATTATAGGGATCTAAACAATAATAAACTCTTTCCATTCTAATACATTTGATGATGCATATCATTTCCCCATACACACCAAACCCTATGATGTTATTTTTTTAAGTTTTTTTAAAATTTATGGAATAAAATGAGCATTTATATAACATAGGAAAATAGAAAAATGATTGCACATGAAATTACAAATCTACTATGCACTATTTGCTATTCCTTTCAAATATACAACAAAATTATCATATAAATGTATTTTCTTTTCTTCTCTACCCTTCCCAAGCTAGAATTGGGTACAATTAGACACACACACACACACACACACACACACACACACACACACACACATATATATATATATACACATACATATATATGTATATATATATACATATACATGTACGCACACATATACATGGAAAATATTCTATGCATATTTATATTTATCAGTTCTTTCTTTGGATGTAGACAGCTTCTTTCTTCATATGACCTTTATAGTTAATTTGGGTATTTATAATAATCAAAATAACTTATTCAAAGTCATTCCTAAAGAAATATGGCTGTTACTGTATACATTGCTCTCTTAGATCTACTCAATTCACTCTTCACTATTTTGTGCAAGTTTTTTTTTATTGTTTTTTTATTACTGAAACTTAAATACACAATAACAAAAGAAAAAATATTATAAAGTTAAGCATCGATACTTAAATATATAATAAGAATGAAAAAAGTGTTTCATTGCAGAATGTAAGAGAGGATTCAATATATATAGCAATATATTTCCATTTCAGAAAAGCCTATATAATAAATACTATGCATCGTGTTGAGAAATATCCATCTGTTCTTTGCTTCCTTGTTAATTTTATTTTGTTCTTTACTGTGTCCTTTTAATTTGTTCTTTTTCCACTTCCTCTCCAACCCTTGCAAAGGCTAAAATTAAGTTCTGATATATTTATATATGGATATAGATATGTAGATACACATATACCTATATACACATACATACATATATACACACACACATACATACATATATATATAGACATACTTTTCCTAACAAATTTTACTTCTGATCTTTGTTTTTATGTTTGTGCATTTCTCTTATTTCCTATCCCTCCTAACTCTTCTACCTTGCTTCCTATTACTTAACCTAATCCCCCTCCAAGAATGCCTCCTTTATCCTCCCCTTCCCATTAATCTAAATACCCTTCTATACTCTGCCTTTAACCTATTCCCTCACCCTTCCCTCGAGAGATACCTCCGTTGTCCTCTCTCTCCTCCCTATCCCCTTACCTTTTTTTAATTTCTTCTGAGTTTAGAAGACTTTTATAGTCTTCTAGATATCTATGTATTGTTCTCTCTTGAACTCATTCGTGATGAAAGTAGGTTCCAGAACTAACAGCCCTCCTCCCCCATCTATTTCCTCTCTGTCAGTTCTTCTTCTCATACATCCTTTTTATAAAATAATTACTCTTTTTAGCCCTTCCAAAACAGTTTTACTTTTAAAAGTCATATCATACTCAAGTCTACCCCAATCCTTCCTATAAACTACTCAATTACTAATAACAATCTTAGACATACACTTTACATTTTGTATACATAAGAAGTAAACAGTCTGTTCTTATTGAGTCCTTTATAATTAGTCTTTGGTATGTACCGTATATTTCTCTGGACTCTCTTTATATCTAGGTCATGTATCCATTTTGACTTTATCATCTTAAGAGGTCATAGAGGGAATCCAATAAATCAGAGTCTGAGAATGATTTTTTCCAAATACCAAATAAGTGCTTCTTGATGTCGTGTTTTTTACATCATCATTCTTATTCCCAGTATCGTCACCTTCTTCACCTAGATATCCATCTCCTATATCAAATAGTATTTCTTTAAGATGAAAAAGATCAGCGCAACTGATACATTGGAAAAGTCTAAATATTTGTATAATGTGTAACAGTGCTAAACCTCACACCTTCATAAACTGGGGTGTTATGGGCATCCTCTCACATGTTTTTTGGAGTCAGGCTTGCTGTGTATACTTCTATAACATTCACTTTTAATTTTTTGTGCAATTGTTCTTTCCATTTACATTGTCGTAGTCATTGTTTACATGTTTTTTTCATGGCTCTGTTTACTTCCCTCTGCATCAATTCAGGTAGATCTTTCCATGCTTCTTTCTAGTCATCACAGGCATAATTTCTTATAGCGCAGTTACATTGCATTATACTTATGTATCATAGTTTGTTTAAATATTCACCAATCAATGGGTAACTACTTTCGTTTGAATTCTTTGCTATCACAAAAAGTATAGTATTTTTGTACATATGATGATTTCTCCTGGTCAAAGGTTTTTTGAGGCTATATATCCAGTAATGGAGTCTCTGGTTCAAGTGATATGGATATTTTAATCATTTAATTTTCATTATTCCAAATTACTTTTAAAAATGCTTACACCATCGCTTTCCTTCACAAACAAGGAATTGGTGTTTTTATCATTCGACGACCCGACCAACATTGACTGCTGTCGTTCTTTGTCACCTTTGCTAATTTGTAGAGGCTGAGATAAATCATCAGGGTTACTTTGATCTTTCTTTCTCTTATTATTAGTGATTTAGAGCATTCTTTCATGTGGTTATGAACACTCTGAAATTCTTCTCTTTAGAACTATTTGCTCATATCTTTTGACCACTTATTGTGCAATGGCTCTTAATCATATGTATTATGTGTGTGTGTACATATATATATACATATATATATATGTTGTTTCTATATGTTGTATACCAAATCCTTATTAGAGAAATTTGATAAAAAGATTGTTCCCTATTCAATCTCTTTTTTTTCGTATCCAAAGTACTTTAATTTTACTTGTGAAGAAACTTTTCAGTTTCATATAATGAAAATATTCAGTTTTTTTAAAAAAAAATAATGGTTCTATTTCTTGTTTTATTAAGATATCATCCCTTACCCATAGCTGTAACAAGTATATGATATGTTTCTCTTCTAATCATTTTATGATATGATCATTAATATGAAGACCATATTTCCATTTTGAAGGTATTGGTTTTCCCAGTAGCTTATTAAAAGCATTGACTCATGGAGTTGCAATGTCTCTTGTCTAGTCTGCTCCATTGATCTATATCTCTGTTTAAAAATAATCAACACCAGATTTTTTTTTATTAACCCTACCTTTTTAAAAAAAAATTATTTTAGACTCAAGGGCAAGAACACAAATATAGAATAAAGGAACAAAACACATCATAAACTTAAATATTGGAACTTAAATACAATATAAGAAAAATAGCACATTATGTGCATAGTAGAACATAAGAGAGGATTCAAAATACATAACAATAGATTTTCTTTTCAAGAAAGCCGGTATGATAAATAATACATGTTGTGTTGAGAATTCTCCATCTTTTCCTTGTTTCCTTCTGAGTTTTCTTTTCTTCTGTGCTGTGCACTTTTATAGCTTGTTGTTTTCATTTTCCCTCCCCCACCTCAGCCCCGAAGGCTACAATAAAGTTTTGATACATTTCTCTATAGCTATGGATATATACATATACATACATATATATATATACATATATACACACACACACATATATATTCCCAAACATACTCTATTCCTGATCTTTGTTTTTATATCTGTGCATATCTCTTGTTTTATATACCTCCTGATTCCTCTACTTTACTTCTACCAACTACCTTGCCCTCCTGTTACTTGCCTACCAGCCTCCAAGTATCCCTCTCCTTCATCCCATTCCCATAAATCTAAACACTCTTCTATACCCCCTTTTACCTATTACCTCATTCTCCCCTCTAAAAATCCTTCCCTTGTCTTCTTCCCTCTCTCTATACACCTACCATTTTATTTCTTCTAAATTTAGTAGACTTTTACACTCTTCTAAATATATATGTATTTTTCCTCTTAAACCCATTCCCAATGAAAGTAGGTTATCCGAACTAGTAGCTCTCCTCCCCCCTCTAATTCCTTTGTATCTTTTCTTCCTCTTGCACCTCTTTTATAAAAAATAGTTACTCTTTTTAGCTGTTTCTAAATGGTTTTACTTTTTAAATTCCTATCATAGGCAGGTTTACCTCAATCTTTCTTATGAGCTCAGCAATTATCAGTAAGAATCTTAGAAATTGATTATTGCTATTTTAAAATAAGTTGGGGATCTCAAAGTGCTATTCCCTTTTCATCCCTATTTCTTTTCATTATTTAATTTTGTATTTGACATCTTTTGGTTTTCTAAATGACTTTTGTTACTATATATCAAGTTCCATAAAGTATTGTCTTGGCGACTCGATTGCTATAGCATAAAATGTTTAATTTATATTTGGTAATATTGTCCCTTTTAATTTATTGGAATGGCCTAGCCATGACTGCTGAGTATTCATCTTGCTATATTAGTTTTTCTTTACTTCTTTAAGGAGCCTCTTGTAATTGAATCTATACAAATATTTGTTTGCTCTGATAGTTCAGTCTCTAAACATTTTATGCATTTTGAAGTTATTTGCAATGACATTGCCTTTTCTGTTTCAACTTTTTGGATATTTTTATTATTATGCACAAATGTAATTCATTTTTGAGAGTTAATTTTATAACCTGCGACTTTTATGTCTTGAATAGTATCTTTATTGTTTTCCTAAGATTTTTCAATATCTCAACATATCATGAGCACATAGGGAAAATTTTATCTTCTCTTCACCTTTCTTTATTCCTTTGATTTCTTTCTTTCATCTTATTGCTGTTTCTAACATTTCTAGAACTCTATCAAATGATACATGGAAGACTTGGAATCCTTATTTTAAAAATGAATTTCTTGAGAAAGTTTCTAGTGTATCCCCACAGTACGTGATACTTGTTTTTGCTTTTAAATACATGTTTTTTGGTATTTAAAAACATCTTGCTGTGCCTATATGTTGTAGGATTTTTAGTAGAAAATGGTGCTAAATTTTTCAAAGGCTTTTTCTTTGGTTATTAAGATAATTATTTGGTTTGGGGTGTTTTGGTTTTAATGATAATTACATTGATGATTTTCCTAATAATGGATTATCTTCGCATCCCTGGTATAAATCCCTCTTAGTTATAACAATTAATTTATTGGTTAAATTGCAATAGTGTGTGTACAAAGCATTGTTTTTAATTTTTTGAGTCCATATTCATTAATGGTGTTGGCCTATAGCTTTTTTTCCTGTGTTTTATCATTCCAAGTTCCAGTATTAGTAGTGTATTTGTCTCATAAAAGGATTCTGATAGGGGACATTCTTTCTTGATTTGGGAGAATGGTTTGTGAACTTCTGGTAGTAATTTTTATTTAAAAGCTTGGTGGTTTGTGAAGCTTTGGTACTGACTGTTCTTTGAAAGCTTAGTAGAATTATCCTGTGAATTCATCAGGACCAGGAGTTGTTTTCTTTGGCAATTCCTTTATAGACTAGATCTATTTTGTTTTCTGAAATTTGATTATTGAAGGTTTCTTTTTAGCCTTCTGATAGCTTGGGTATTTCATATTCTTTAATTTATTGCTCTATTTCTTTTTGTGTTCTTAATTATGATATCATAGAACTGTGTATATATTGTAATTCTTTTTTTCTAGTTTTGTTGGGATTTCAGCTTGCTCATTTTTTATTTTGTTGATTTAAATTTCTGCCCTCTTTTTAAAAGTCTGATTAGTTAATGGTTTACCAATTTTATTTTTTTTTTGAAGAAACAACTTTAGGTTTCATTTGTTGCTTATACTTTTGCCCAATTTCTCATCTCATATTTCTCATCTGATTTTCAATGTATTCTCTTGTGCTTATTTTAAGTTTATTCCTTGTATTTTAATTTTTTACTCACTTATTCTTTACCTGTCTCTATTTCTATTTTGTTAATGGCTGTTTGTAGAGATATGAACCTTTCCTTCAGGACTACTTTAGCAGTATCCCAGAAATTTTGGTATTTTATTTCATCATGATCACCATTTTTTTTTACATAATTATCAATAGTTTCTATGATTTTTCTTTGACAAATTCATTTTCAGGGTTTCATTATTAAGTCTCCATTTGGTTCTTAGGTCTTTTTGTTTGTAATCCCTGAACTAATGAATATCTTTATTGCATTATGGGTTTACAATAATGGATTAAGTATGTGTATATTTTTACAACTCTATACAATATCTAAGTGTACTAATATATGGTTAATTTCTATACAATTTTCATATGGTGCAAAGAAAGTTGTAAATGCTTTGGCTATTCCAATTTGAAGATGGCTAAAAGGTCTTTTTCATATGAAACTATTGTTTTTATCGTTTATTATTATGGTCTCATGCATAAGTTTACTTTTATTATCAAGTTGATTAAATTCAAATTTGGGGGGGGTATATAGTTTAGATAGTCTAGGTTTATTATGAAAGCTTCTTAAAGTACTATATTTTTAAAGACCTATGAGTTGGGGCAGGGACATCATCCAGGAGGAGAGAGACTATTCTTTTTTTTATATAAATTTTATTTAATATATTTAGTTTTCAGCATTGATTTTCACAGGAGTTTGAATTACAAATTTTCTCCCCAATTCTACTCTCCCCCCCACTCCAAGATGGCATGTATTCTGGTTTCCATGTTCCCCAGTCTGCCCTCCCATCTGTCACCCCACTACCCTCCCATCCCCTTTTCCCTTCCTTTATTGTAGGGCAAGATAAATTTCTATTCCCCATTGCCTGTGTATGTTATTTTCTTGTTGCCTGCAAAAACTTTTTTGTTTTTGTTTTTGAACATCTATTTTTTTAAACTTTGAGTTCCAAATTCTCTCCTCTCTTCCCTTCCCACCCACCCTCCCTAAGAAGT
>JAQQSZ010015789.1:0-11184 GCA_028646595.1 Phalanger gymnotis | reverse complement strand
TTTTTCAGTATTTTTTTGGGTCTTCTTTACCAAATCATTGACTTGTTTTTCATGGTTTTCTCGCATCCTTCTTATTTCTCTTCCCAATTTTTCCTCTAGTTCTCTAACTTGCTTTTCCAAATCCTTTTTGAGCTCTTCCATGGCTTGAGACCAGTTCATGTTTTTCTTGGAGGCTTTTGATGTAGGCTCTTTGACTTTGTTGACTTCTTCTGGCTGTGTGTTTTGGTCTTCTTTGTCACCAAAGAAGGATTCCAAAATCTGAGACTGAATCTGGGTGGGTTTTCACTGCCTGGCCATATTCCCAGCCAACCCGCAAACTCCTTCCACTCTTGCAGCTTTTCCCACTAACCTTCCCTGTTGTCTTTGGTATTTGTGGGTTGAGAAGTCTGGTAACTGCTGCAGCTCACTGATTCAGGGCTCTAGGACACACACCACGCGGCTCCTGGTCTGGTTTGTCTGCGGAGCCCACGCTGGGCTCTGCTCGGCTGTGCTCCCAGCTCCATGAGGGATAGACCTTACCCAGAGACCATCCAGGTTGTCCTGGGCTAAAGCCCTGCTTCCTGCTGCTAATTTGTGGGTTCTGCAGTTCTAGAATTGGTTCAGAGCCATTTTTATAGGTTTTTGGAGAGACTTGCTGGGGAACTCATGCTAGTCCCTGCTTTCCAGCTGCCATCTTGGCTCTGCCCCCCAAAAGAAAATATTTTTAATTCCACATCCTTTTTATTTGCTATAATCCATATTCACGCTTATAAATGAACACCCTTGTAGGATTCTTTTCATCTCCATTCTGCAGAACAGAGGAAAAGTGATGGTGGTACAGGTCCTTCTACTACAGAGCTCAATGCACTCTATTAAATCTGGTCAAAGTGGGTCTTTAGTTCATAGCTTTGGAGTTGGTAGTCCCTTACAGCAGAGTCTTTTGAGCAATTAGGGGTGCTGATAGGTTTACCAAAGAAGGTGACTCTAGTGGAAGAGCTAACTGCTTAGTACCAGAATTCTGGGTAGTCTACAAAACAGGACCTGGAGAAAGACTCTCAAATTGTGCTTCAGAGAAGGTGGTGCTTCTGTCAATTAGACAGAGGTCGGGACCAGTATTAGACTTTTGGCCTATTTCTTCATATCTGTTAGGTGGTATACCTTCTTATGATAATTCATTGTTTTCCTTAAGGTTTTAGTTTGTTGGAAAGATACATAGATATCTCAGGAGCTTATAAGGAGAGTTGACATAAAAAAAGAGAAGGCTTACTATTTAAGATGGTGTGTGAGTAGAAGGTGGTGGTGGAATCAAATACAAATACAATTGAGGCCTGCTTTTCCTGTTTATACTTTCTTTCCTGTCTCTTGTATAACAGGAATATATGTTAACCTTATTTCTCCCATTTGCATTGTAAAACAAAACAAAAACTTTGGCATCAAGGACTGTATCTGCTTTTAGAACTAATGTGCATAGAAGACACTTAGGCTTATTATATATCAGTGGGTAACATTTTAATTTCACTTTTAGATTTCCCTAAAATCAACTGCAATTCATGTCATCATTTCCTTGATGCCATGACTATCTTTGAAAAGTAAAGACAAACACAACAAATACAGTGATGATTCTTAAATTGGGGAAATTACCAGTTTACTGCATTTGCTATTGTGGTGGAATTAATAGGATATATCCACTATTTTTTCCCAATCTTTACAAGGAAAGAGAATTATGAGAATTATGCTCAAAGTGGGTTAGCACGTTTTCTCACTTCAAAGTCGCTGGCCAACTTTCTGAAGATTTGCTCTCTCCAGGGGGTATTCCCTTCAAAATATCCAGGGTCACATAAGCCACAGTGTCAAATATTAGTGGACATTCTCCAAATGTGCTGAGATGTAACTTGTCTCAAAAAAAAACATAGTCACCAAATTGTTGTAATAGTGTTTTATTCTCTGAATGTAATGTAGAGGAAATAAAAACAACTTCCTGTTCATGAACGGGAGAAAGTTGCTAGTAATCATTTTTTTTTTTTTAGGATGAAAATAAATACATCTCCTAACAACTAACTAAAGCTGCACTAAAGTACTTATTGGATTTAAAATTAAAAGGAAAAAAAAAGCAGCCCTGGATATGGCCAAATAAACAATCTAATCCCACTCTAGCTTGAGTAAATAAGTACATCTTTAATTCAGCTACAGTTTTGCCTTTAGGTTACTCTGTTCTGTTAACACCTATCTGTCAGCACTAATACCATGTAAATGAGCCACTCAGAGCTTTTTTACTTGCATCTTTCCTAATCCTCCTCCATTCTTCTAATCATGCTACACACAGAAGCCAATATCTATTTTCATCGGGCAAGATAGTATCTCTTAAGGAATTAAAGAGGTTTTCCACTTAGTTCCATGGTAGGCAAGGACTGGGCTGTGATCTCAGGCTTTAGGGATTTCTCATTATGCACTGGTGCTTGCTGGATTGAAGAATTGAGTTCTGGCTACTGGATTTTTAATCCTCTTGTGACCTGCCTTAGAAGCTCCAGTTATTTAAGATCTTTGATTTCTCAGCTCTTGGCTTTTTGATTGAGTGAACTTTTGAAGACTGTACCGAACTGTGATTTCAAGTTAGTAGTTTTAAAGTAACTACTGGAAAAAATAGATAGCAAAAGCCCTATGATTAACTTACACTGTCTCTCCTTTTAATTGCCTTTCAGAGGTATCAGCTTTTTAACTCTATACATGCCCGAGCAAAAAGAAACAAATAACAATAAAAAACACCTCACAATTTTTTAATCTTTTTTTTTCTTTTTTTTACTTAAGGGGAGAAAATATTAAACTTGAATAATCACTCTACTTACTTTCAGGAATGCCCAGTGATGGTTCAAACCACTAGAGAAAAATCTGAGAAAACAGCCAGAAAGGACCTGCTGACATTGTTTAGCCAAGTTAGAAGTTCGGCTTTGATTAAGGAAAGGAATACTATTTCCAGTTCTAGTTAGGGTATTCAAACTGCCAAGCTATTAAAATATGTTTATGGTCAGCCCAGCATCCTCAACTAAGAAAATAAACTACTTTCTGGGATACTTAGGGAAAGATGGGCCTGAACTCTGGGGAGAGGCTTGAATTAGGTAACTGAAACAAACAAACAAACAAAAATAGATCTGGAGCAGATAGGGCTATAAGATTTATTTCTTCAGCTCCTGTGACAGCTGTCTGTATCCATAACTGCTAGAAGGGTTTTACTCTGCTAAATCCTAGCATTTGTAGCTTTGTTGTTTATAGTTCTCAATGTTTTGCTACTGAGGAAGGGGTAGGGGAGATAGTGGTCCAGGATGCCTTGAGGCATTCAAAGAGTCAGACAAAGTGCTTGGGTAATGGGAGCTGAAGGGACAGTGAGCACAGGCATTTTGAAATTGGCATTTTATGAGAGTCACTAGTATTTATATGCGGTCTTCATGATTTTTACCCTCCATCTGTCCCTCATCCAGTATGAGTTGTTCCTAAACTGTAATTCCTGGCTTGGAACTCCAGGTTTGAAGCCTTTAGCACCCACAGCTGTGACCACTTGGCCCCTACCTAACAGTTTTGCCATTGCCCTAGGCTTTAGAATTAATCCAGTCTATAGGGAAAGGCAATTCAAGGCATAAGAACCCATCAATTCACTGCTAAGGTTGACAACATGGTGTAGGGGAAAGAGAGACCTGGGTCCTTGCCTCTACTTTTCACTTCCTTGCTGAGTGATCTCAGGCAAGTCATTTAATTAACCTTTCTGTTTCTTCTCTAAGAGAAGAGTTTGAGACTGGATAATTTCAAAAGTACATCCAACACTGCCAGTCTTTGATTCTACATATTATAAATCACAGTATATCTCCTTCTCCAATTAATGGTGTTACACAGTTTCAAGAGTCATCTGAGCATGTAACAGAGTATTAACTACAGTTACCACGTCTTACACTACACATATATGCCTGGTCCTTACACCTCTCTATGCTAATGAAGAATATATAGGGAGAATATATAGGGAGAACCCAGAGACTACCTTGTTGAAAGCTATCCCTGAGCCTACAACATTACCCAAAACTTAGTAGTCATCATTCTTGAGTCCCACCCATTCTGAGCTAGGCTTCTCAGAATGACCATCCCACCCAAAGACTGTTGTTGGAAGAAAACAACTAACAATATCCCTGTCTTTTACAAAGGGGTGAGAGTGGAGACAGAAGAATGAACTGATGTCTTCGTAGTGGTTATTAACAATCTCCGATGCAAAAAACATGTCTGGAGGTGGAAAGTAGGGTTTATTGGTCCACAGGAATGTCTTAATAGGTAAACAGAAAGTTGGGCTGAGGTCAAAAATCAAGAGTTTACAGAGGCTGGTAAGAAAGTACCTCAATCCAACAGTAGAATGGTCAAAATCTGCATATAGCCCAGACCAAGTCAGGAAAGCAACATGGATAGGAAAGCATGATGCATTGTTGACTAGAACTTTGTCTGTGTAAGAACTCAGCCAGTTACAATGTCTCTTTATGGCAAGATGTTCTTGCTATGGCTACACAGCTGTGTGGAACCCAATAAATTGTTTCTAAAAGCCAATCCACATGGAACCCACCCTGAAGGAGCTAACTCTGTCTTCATCCTGTGATAAAAGACCTAGCAAATATATCTCTCCATGGGCCTAAGGCTAAGTGAATACAACTTGGCTGTGAAGGATGCTTAATTTCCTGGGCACCCTATGCCCTGGAAATAATCTTTGAAACCCAATTAGACCCAAACTTGACACATTAAAGATAATTTTTTTTTGGTCATCCTCAATCCTGGATAATAATACATTTAAATTCTTGAACAGAGAAACTAAGCAACGAATCGAGACTTTTGAATTTGATTACTTATTATATAAGATGATGGAACTAAAGAGATGAGAATTAGCACCAGTCATGGTGCTTAGAAGTCTCATGCAAAGGGGATACCTTCTATAAGTTTCTTGTAAATAAGAATTCTCTCATTCTACGTATTTTGCATCCCCAGTGGCTACCATAGGGTGTGGCACCTAGTTGGCCTATAATAAATGCTTCTTGATTGATTGATTGCTAAGGAGACTATACTAAGGCCAGGATCTCTTCTCTAACTAATCAATGCCATGGCTGAGACTATGCTCCAAGTAGTAGATAAGATAAATTCCTTGAAAAATCTACTACCCCTGCAGAGGGGAAAAGGAGTCAGAAATGCAGTTCCTCTTCGTGGTGATTGATAATGCAATAGTATAGGTATATTTAGCTTTAGAGGGCATAGCCATATATTTCAAACATAAACAACTCATATATCTTGTCTAGAAATTTTTCTATTGGGATTTACCCAAAATGCCAAGGGTCTTCCCTTCAACCTCTAGACAATACTGGTGTATTAATGGAGCATATAGACTATACATTGTTTACCTTTCATTTTTGTGACATGACTGGTTTGCCTCTTTTTCTGGTCATAGAATTCTCTGATGATATCCTATAAACATTTTTTTTTCTATGCAATTCTATGTTGGAAAGATGCTCCACCCTATTCACAAACACTATGTGCCATATTATTTGACCAAAATGACAAATCATCACTGGAGGAGCAGTTAATATTTCATAGATGGGACTCTGCCTTAGGACAAAGCTCTAAAATTTTTAGAAAGCACTTCACAGTTTCACAAATGCAATCTACCTTACTCTTCTACTAATCGATTCTGGGCCCAGATCATCATATATTCACAGTGTCATTCTAAGTTTCTATACTGGGGAAACAGGCTATCTATTCAACTGTGTTTCATATGCTGGACAACAGACATCTTTAAAGGTGTTTTTTTTTATTAAGAATTATCAACATACCTGAATATTTCCATATATAATAAAATAACATTTTATATAAAACCATGAATACTCTATTTCACATCATTTATATTTTAAAGTTTACGTATTTTAACATGATGGTCTAATCAATGCTTTATTAACACGGCATAAGTCTTCCTAAAAATTAAGGTAATATGCTAAACGGTGCAAACAAAACCCTAAAGGCTTATGCGGGAAATGAGGTTAGTGGCACAACACTTGCAGTCGTAGATATTTCTTATTTTTGTGCCATTGTCTCTTATGGTCTACAATGTGTATTCCTATATGCCTACTGTTCATGTGTTATATCATATATCTCCGGTTTCTTTCAAATTTTATTATTTTAATCTTCTTAAAATTTAAAGCTTTGCTTTTGTATACACTGCTTGTTTTGAAGCAAGATATGTTAACATATTTGGGATGTTGAAGTTATATACATATTATGTATAAATAAAACATATGTTCAAAATGGCAAAAATAGCAAAGCACGACTTTTAGAATAATATGAGCAGTGAACTGGTAGATGTTTGAAGTTTGTTCATGTGTACATTCTGTGTATTACTACATAGTTTGGTTCAGTTGGTTGCAATTTTCTGCCTTTACCTAGTGTTTCTTGTGGATGAAATTGTGCATAAGCAAATGTGAAATTTACGTTATGCTCAAATTGTTCCCTAATATATCAATCAAGTTGGAACAAATTTTTTTCAAAACAAGCATTATAGCAGAACCGACTACTAACAGTGCCCTGATTGTCTGTGTCCCTTCCCGAACTTTCTTCAATTCCCTTCTTTATATGGTTTAAAATGTTCTATTTGACACTTTGTTTTTATCCATCATTGTCACTACTTATTGCCTCTCTCTAAAACTCCCCCTCCCCACATCAAAGGGAAGATCCTTCTTGCAACTAAACAAGTAGAGTCACACAAAAGAAATACACACATTGGCTGGGTCTGAAAATGTGTGCCTCATTCTGTATTTCTTGTCCATCACCTCTTTGCTAATAGTTTAACAGGTGGAACATTTTTTATATAATAAGTTGTATAGAGCTGGAATAAAACTTATGGTTTCTCATTGCTTTGATTAGGTTTTTGTAGTTGTTTTTATTAATTGCATAAATTCTTCTCCTGGTTCTGATCTCTTTAACACTCAATCGGTTCATGAAATTCTTTCTAGTTTTCTCTTTTATATAATTTCTTTCAGCACAATTGTGAATCATTACATTCATACTATAATTTTTAACCTGACTCCTTCCTACATTTCTAGTCTTTTTACAATTTGTTCACCTCGAGGGACTCCACAATCTAGCAACACTGGCTTGCTTGCAATTCCTTGAACAAGATACTCTGTCTTACAGACCCATAACTGTCACTCTTCAAATCCTGGAATCCTCTGCCTCCTCACCTCTGGCTCTTAGTTTTCCTGGTTTCCTCCAAGTCTCAGATCAAATCCCACTTTTAGCAGGAGGCCTTTCCCGGTCTTTCCCCAGATGCTATTGCCTCACCCTCTCAGGTTGCATTCTACCTTCTTTGTATATATCTTTTTTTGTACCTGATTATATGTCTCTTGTTAGAATGTAAGCATTTTGAAAGCAGTGACTTTTTACCTTTCTTTTTAATCCAGCCGACAGTGCTTGACACATAGTGCTTAATTAGTGTTTGTTGATGGCCTGAAAAAAATTTGTTCAGCCATTCTACAATAATGGCCACCCAGTTTGTTTTCAGTTCTTTATAATAACTGAAGTTTTAGTATAAGTATATTTGGTACCTATGGGTTTTTTTTAGTGTCTAGTGGCATGTGATAAGTAATGGTATTGCTGGGTCAAAAGATTTATATGGTGTAGTGACCTTTTGGGTATATTTCCAAATTGCTTTCCAGAATGGCTGGACTGCTTTCCAGCAACACCAAAAGTATACTAGTGTGTCTGTCCTCTCACAGCCAATCTAAAAATGGACATTTTCTTTTTCTGTCATCTTATTGTTGGGTGGTGGAAACTCAATTATTTAATTCCCATTTCTCTTAGTAGTGATTTGGAGCAATACTTGACGGATTTCCTTTCTTCTTAGGATAATAGCCTTGTCATTGCCATTGAGTATTTATCTGTGGGAAATAGTGCTTGGTTTTTTTTTGGTTCTTTTTTTTTTTTATCAATTCCTTAGACATCTTGGATGTCAAGCATTTTGACTGAGAAATTTCCTGAAGAGATTTTTATTTTCTAGCTAAAAGATATTTTTTTTCTAAATTTAACATCATAGATTTACTTTGTAAAAGTCAATTTTATATAATCAAAACTGTTTGTTTTATTCTCCCAGATCTTCTCTAGCACTTATTTGTTCAAGTACTCTTCCCCCTCTCATATGTGCTATAATAATCCACAGATATCTCCTTTTCTTTTTCTTTTTAACTTGATGTGACTTTTTATGTCTAACTCATGAGTTCATTTAGACAATGAAGACATTCTTTATTCACTTCGTTTTTCTCATGTTATTTTAAAAAGCATTTTAATTTATTATTTATTTTGAACATTCTTTTTTTTAAAAAAATTCTAAGTCCCAATTTATCTCCCTCACATCCTTTCCCTACCCACTGAGAAGGTAAGCAATAGGATATCAATAATACATGTGAAATCATGTGAAACATTTCCATAATAGCCATATTTAAAAAAAAAAACAGGAAAAATAAAGCGAGAAAATTATACTCCAACGTACACTTTGAGTTCATTAGTTCTCTCTTTGGAGGTAGATAGCATTTTTTTTCGTCATGAGTCCTTTGGAATTATCTTGGATTATCATATTGGTCAGACTAACCAAGGCTTTCACTGTTGATCATTACAATGTTGCTGTGTTCTGCTTACTTCACTTTGCATCAGTTCATATAGGAGTTGTCAATTTTTTTTTAAGTTTCTGAAGCCACCCACTTTATCATTTCTTATAACAGTACTCAGTCACAATCATATGCCACAACTTGTTCATCTATTTCCCAGTTGATTTCCCAGTTCCCTTCAATTTCCAGTTCTTTGCCACCATAAAAAAAAAAAAAAACCAAAACAAAACAAACACCAAGATCTGATATAAATACTTTTCTACAAACGAGTCTTTTTTCTTTTCTTTTTGTCTTTTTGGGGTACAGACCTAGTATTGGTATTGCTGGGTAGAGGGTAAGCATGCAGAGTTTTATAGCCCTTTGGACAAAGTTCCAAATTGTTCTCCAGAATGGTTGGACCAGATCACAACTCTACTAGCGGTTCATTAGTGTACATATTTTTCACTCATCCCCTCAAGCATTTGTCATTTAGGAGAGGTGTGAGGTGGTACCTCTTGGATGTTTTAATTTGTTTTTCTCTAATAATAAGTGATTTTAAAAAGTTTTTCATATGACTATAGATAGTTTCAATTTCTTCTTCTGAAAATTGCCTATTTATATCCTTTGACCATTTATCATTTGGGGACTGGATCTTATTTTTACAAATTTTATTCCAGTCTATATTCAATTTATATTTGAGAAATGAGAACTTTATCAGAGAAACTTGTTGTAGAAATTGTTTATGTTATTTCATTTTCTGTGGCACCTTTCTGCATACTGTAGTTTCTCTGATTATCTCTTTAATTCGTTTTATTTTTGCTTTTTCAAATCATAATTGCTACCTGTATCTCTTTAAGTCTTTTTTCATAATTTTCTTGTATCACTCTCATTTCTTCTCCCAATTTTTCCTCTACCACTCCTATCTTATTCTTGAACTCTTCTAGGAATTATTGTAGGCTTTGGGCCTAATTAGCATTTTTCTTTGAGCATTTTGTTGGTAGCTCTTTTCGTGTTGTTGTCTCCTGAATTTATGTATTGGTCTTCTCTGCCACTGTACTAATTTTTTAGCATCAGATTCTTTTCTGTTGTTCGTTTTTCCTATCCATTTTTGATCAAATAGTGCCAATACTCTGCAAATTATTCTCAGTAATTGAGAAAATACCTCCCCAGATTCCCATTATGAGACAAATATAATTCTAATACCTAAACTAGAGAAGGATAAGGCACAGAAGGAAAAGCACAGACTAATATCAATAACAAATAACAATTCAAAATTTTTAAATAAAATGCCCTCGGACCACAGTAATTTATCAAAAACCATTCATTATGACCAAATTGGATTTATAAAAATGGATGAAAATGGGTAAAACATAATTATAATAAAAGAAAATCATCCCAAACCACATAATAATCTCAATGAAAAAGAAAATCTCTTCACAAAGTAAAACTGTGATGTGTAAAAGGTTCAAGAGACATAATTTCTGGGTAATTAGTCATTTCATTAATAATGCTAGCATTTTAATAAAAAGAGGTCAATGACACTCTCGAATGCCAAAGATAATCACGACAGCAGTCTCATGACTTATATGCCCTTGGAAAAGGGGTTTTCCTGAGGGTGTCAATCAATGCAGATTGGTTAACAATTAATGAGAGAATTAATATTACAATGAGGGGCTGGATCTACTCTAATGAACTTTGATTATGTCATTCACTTCTAAGTTACCCCCAGCCTTGGGCAATCTATTCAAAGGTTGAGTAGAACACAATGGATGCTCCCACCTGGTGAAGTCTGAAAAGTAAGAAAGTAAATCCAATCTGATTATCAGTAATGTCCTTCAAGTGCCTGAACTTTGAAATGAGGATTATAGAAAAAAGAAGAACTCTGGATATCCCCCAAATGTTGGTTATTAATAATCATTTCTTTCAAAGCACTTATGCTAAAATCCCTATAGAAATATCGGCAAAGTATGACTTTTTTTTTTTGAGGGAGAGGCAAGATAAGTTTATTTTAAAAAAAATTTTTTATAAATTTTACTTAATGTATTTAGTTTTCAACATTGATTTTCACAGGAGTTTGAATTACAAATTTTCTCCACATTTCTACCATCCCCCCCACTCCAAGATGGCATATATTCTGGTTGTCCTGTTCCCCAGTCTGCCCTCCCATCTGTCACCCCACTACCCTCCCATCCACTTTTCTCTTCCTTTCTTGTAGGGCAAGATACATTTCTATGCCCCATTGCCTGTGTATCTTATTTTCTTGTTGCCTGCAAAAACTTTTTCGTTTTTGTTTTTTAACATCTATTTTTTAAAACTTTGAGTTCCAAATTCTCTCCCCTCTTTCCTTCCCACCAGCCCTCCCTAAGAAGTCCAGCAATTCAACATGGCCCACATGCCTATCATTATGTTTAATCCTTCCACAATACTCATGTTGTGAAAGACTAACTATATTTTGCTTCTTCCTATCCTACCTATCCCACTTTATTGAAGTTTCTCTCTTGACCCTGTCCCTTTTCGAAAATGTTTGCTTTTGATTACCTCCACCCCCATCTGCCCTCCTTTC
>JAQQSZ010015788.1:0-11185 GCA_028646595.1 Phalanger gymnotis | reverse complement strand
GGGGGGGGGACAGTAGAAATGGGGAGAAAAGTTGTAATTCAAAATCTTGTGAAAATCAATGCTGAAAACTAAATATATTAAATAAATTAAATTAGAAATAAAAAATACATATTAAAAAAATGAAAAAAGAATATTGTTTTCTTGGCTCCACTTAATTCCCCATGCATTGGATCATATAAATCTTTCCTATTTCTCTGTATTTTTCATATTCAAAGGGTTTTTTTTTCCAGCACAGTCATGTTCTATTACATTCATGTATCATAATTTGTTTAGCTATTCCATTGAATCTCAAAGCTGGACAGAACCTCAGAGACCGTCTAGTCTAACTAAAGATGAATGCTATTGACAACATATTTACCTGACAAATGGCCGTCTAGCCTTTGCTCGAAGATCTGTAGGGAGAGGAAACCTACTGTCCTCAACGGCAGCCCATTGCATTTTGGGATAGCTCTAATTTTTAGAAAATTTTTCCTGACATCAAGGCTAAATTTATTTACTTTTTTTTACAACTTCTACCCATTGTAATTTCCACCCATTCCTCCTGGTTCTTCCCTCTGAGTTCCTTCCTTCCTTCCTTCCTTCCTTCCTTCCTTCCTTCGGCTTCCTTCCTTCCTTCCTTCCTTCCTTCCTTCCTTCCTTCCTTCCTTCCTTCCTTCCTTCCTTCCATTCCTTGTCCCTCCCTCTCTCTCCTTCTTTCCTTTCTTCCAGAGGTAACCATTATGTGTATTAATATCCTGATTTTGCATAGGAGGAAACTTAGTCTCTCTCAGCTGACTTGCATGTGATCACACAGCTAAGTATCAGAGATGGGATTCTGATCCAGGTCCTTCTGACTTCAAGGCCAGCAACAATCTCTCCACTATAGTACATTGTCTCTATGTGCCCCTCTTCTAAGATATATCCCTAAGTTTAAAGAGATTTATCATCAGGAGGTTGGCACCTAATGATAACTGATTTTGTCCATTTATGCAAAGTTTCAGATCTGTATCATTGAAGGGAAGGCTCACAACAATGAAATCGCAGATATTTTGAAGGCAGCTAAGTGGCATAAAGTGCTGGGCCTGGAGTTGGAAAGACTTGTGGCCTCAAAAACTTATTAGCAGTGTGACTGTGAACCAGCCACTTAACTTCTGCCTGCCTCAGTTTCTTCAGCTGTAAAATGAAGATAATAATAGCATTGACCTCCTAGGGTTGTTGTAAGGATCAAAGAAAGTACTATTTGTAAAGTGCTTAGCACAGTAGTAGGTGCTTAGTAGGTACTTAGTAAATGCTTGTTTCCTTTCTACTAAGAGGAGGCTTCTGGAAGGGATCTGGTGCACCACCACTAAGATGATGAAGGTGGGCATTGACAGGTGTCTCCTGATTGGGTTGTTAACTATAAAGACTGAACATACTCTACAAAGAGTTTGAGATTGTGTGAATTTCTGGTCTGATTTATTTGGGCTTTGTGTGTTTATGAGTGTATACCTGTATATATGTGTGTGTTGTCATTACCTAAAATATCCCTGCCAATAACAGTAACTTTATGAACCATTTTGGGGAATGAAATATTTATATGCTTTTGCAATGAACACACCTATTATAAAGGAACTATGTTTTTGTACCACTGACTTAAATGGTTTTGGAAAGCAAAGTGGAAAAAGCTATAACTTTATGATAAGCGTTACCACCACCTTTTAATGCATTATTATATTTTATAGTCAAAATAGAATGGAACATTGAGGCACTTGTGGTGTATATATAAAAGCACAGAGGCAACAGAGGAGACCAAAATATTAAATTGATGCTTATTAAATTTAAAAAAGAAAAACCCCAGACAGCTGTAACACCAGTACTGAAAAACCAATCTTTGTCACTAAAACTGCCAGATAAAACAAACCCAAACTAAACCAAATCCTCCAAAAAGCAAATAAATCATTAAGATCCAGATTTTTAGAGAATGATTCAATCTTAAATTGTATTTCATTCATCTGAACGATAGGCACAACTATGCATGGCTACATGTCTCTGTACCATGGTATGCTTTATAATCATGTACAGGTGTGTCTAGGTATTAGACCAGTTCCTTAAAAAGTTGAATGGGAAATGAATTTTTTTGTACATTCCTCAAATTCAGTTGGGGAGCATGCTATTTAAAGGGACTCTTTTGTGAATAATTACTCCCTCGTGTATTTGCATGGCAAGGTCAGGTTTGTAGATACAGAATTTTCCTGAAATAGAGGCACATTCAAAGAAATGTTAATGAAATTATTGGAGTAAGGAAATTGAATACCCAAAGGTTCTAGCTCAGGTTGTGTTCTGTTATAGGACAAAAAAATCTTCCTTTGATCTTTGGCATGGTTTTTTAACTAGGAATGAAAGGAGGATGAATTTGGTCAATGGTTTTCTTTTTGGAGAATGACAGCATCTAATAATGGGAGGGAATTCAGACACCACATAGTCCAAACCATGTCAGAACAGAACTTTTCTCAAAGCATTCCTAATCTATCTACTTCTCTAAGAGAACCAATAACAGGGGATTCACTATTTTCCAAGGTAGCTCCTTCCACTTTCGATAGCTCTAATCGTTTGGCAGCATTTTCTCTAGAAATGTTATATGCCATTGTCTCATCATGGCAAAGAGGTGACCCTAGATTTTTGAAGGCCATACTGGTAAGTGGAGCACAAACCTTCTGAGTTTCTACCACAGTGAAAGGTTTTAGATGTTCTAATAATTAACTCATTGATATTGGGGGATCAGCTTAGGTAAGTACATATAGGCTAACCATCAGTAGGTAGTGAGTGGGAATAATAAAAGACAGAATCCTCAATCATGGCAAACCATGAAATAAAATATAAGCTGATTCTCAGTTCCTTCTTTTTCTACTCTAATAGTGATAAAGTGGTAGAAATGGGGGAAAGAGATGCTAAGAATCCCAATGATTTTAGGCAACTCACATGCATTATTTTAACCACAAGTGATCTAAATGTGAGATCATTATCCAATGACAGAAGAGGAACTAGAGTAGAATAATACTAACAATCTAGTAATATATGTCAAAAGACACAATAAGTTGTAGCTAAATGGCTCACAGTTTGTCCTTGGAAATTCAATTGAAGAAGTTGTCACAGCTGACTTTAACATCCATACAAAGGCAACCAGGGACATAATTTCATAGTCATCTTGCTTTGCATTACTTATGATGAGCTTGAGAAAAAGGACCACTATGAAGGTACTTACAGACTATGCAAATATTTCACCTAGACTCTGATGACTTCAACATGGCTCTAATGTGAAGCTGGGCTCAAGAGGAGACAGCTAAAAATATGTTGGAACGATTCTGGTTTAAGAAATGAAAGAGGTTAAAGTCTTACAGACTACTAAGGGTTCTCATCACCATATGTCATGAATTTTTTTCCAACAGAAAGTTAGAAACCACTGGGTATAATGAACATTTAACATCAGTTCTTCTGAAGTTCAGTGGTACTGGAGCTCATGGCTGATGGAAAATGGTGCTAGTGAGTAGAGCAACTAAGATGATGCTCTGTATTCATGTCTCTCTTTTCCTCTCAACTTCCCCCATCCCAATCTGCCTGCCAGTGTTCTCTTAATCTCTTTTCTTTCTCAGCTGAACATTGACCTCATCACGCCTCCCTACCCCATATGGGAGAAAGCCTGGATTATCTGTTGCATTCCAATCTTTGGTTGTCAATATCCTTGCCAGTGGTTGTGAGCCAGAGGCCCTTCAACCCTCTGGCCATGGGGACAGCATGACTGTTCACAAGCTGGTAGAACTGATCTAGTCCATGGTGAATCACTTTATTAAGCAAGGACTTGTTCTCGATGGTCATCCTTGGGTCTTGCCTTTGATTATGCCACTGTACCTTTTTGGGCCTTGCTCTATGACCTGCTGTTTAGTTCTCTAGACCAGTAAGCCTTGCCATTTGTTCTGTTAGTGTGTGCTTTGAATTGCCAGGTGAGGCCAAGGCCTTGTTATCCACCCTGGAACTGAAACCTAATTTGTCTTTTTCCTTCCTTCCTTCCTTCCTTCCTTCCTTCCTTCCTTCCTTCCTTCCTTCCTTCCTTCCTTCCTTCCTTCCTTCCTTCCTTCCTCCCTTCATTTCCCATTTAACTTTTTAAGGAACCGGTCTAATACCTAGACACACCTGTACATGATTATAAAGCATACCATGGTACAGAGACATGTAGCCATGCATAGTTGTGCCTATCGTTCAGATGAATGAAATACAATTTAAGATTGAATCATTCTTTCTTTCTTCCTTTCTTTCTTTCTTCCTTCCTTCCTTCCTTTCTTTCTTTCTTTCTTTCTTTCTTTCTTTCTTTCTTTCTTTCTTTCTTTCTTTCTTTTTCTTTCTTTCTTTCTTTCTTTCTTTCTTTCTTTCTTTCTTTCTTTCTTTCTTTCTTTCTTTCTTTCTTTCTTTCTTTCTTTCTTTTTCTTTCTTTCCCTCTCTGTCTCTGTCTCTCTGTCTCTATCTCTGTCTCTCTGTCTCTGTCTCTCTCTCTTTCTCTCTCTCTTTTTCTTTCTTTCTCTTTTTTCAAAGACCAGACCTTGAATCCATTTCACTCTGAAGGTCATAGATTGGACCACAATAGGTCCCTGCCCAAGCTCCACTTAATGGGTATATTTTGGGCCCTCTTGGCTCAGAGTGAATGTCATTTGACCAGAAACTCTGAGGGTCTTCCCCTCCTAGTTTGATTTTTTTTTCTAATTAAAGGGGCCATCTCGACTCACTTCTTAAAGAGGCCTATTCATTGAATGGGTTTTACCTCACTCAAAGTGAAAACCTGAAAAGGCCTTAACCTCAAAGGGCCAGGGTCTCCCATTGCATCCTGGGCCATTTCCAGTCATTCTGATGACTATCTGGCCACTGGACCCAGCTAGCTCTGGAGGAGAAAGTGAGACTGATGACCTTGCACAGCCCTCCCTCATTCAAATCAAAGTCAACTGCAAGTCATGTCATCATTTCCCTGATGCCATGGTCCTCTTCGAGAAGGAAGGACAAACACAACAACAATTTGCTCTGTAACTATGGCTTCCTATATGTTGTCTGTTCCTACTAGTATGTAATTGAGAGCAGGAACTGTTTCATTTTTTTAAAGTTGTATCCCCTGTACTTAGCAGCTTTTAGCATATAGTAAATGCTTCATAGATTTTTTTTATTCATTTATCATGAAAAAAACAAATTGACTATACCTAAACTTTAGAGACAAGAAATGACTTGATTCTGATGTAGGAATCATTTGCAAATCGGCTCTCTGGGTCCAAACAGATAATTGACCATTTGGAGCAAATGTCAAAATCAACATTGGATTACAAAAAAGGTTAACACAGAGAAGATACTTTATACAATTATGAAAGTCCCATCTTAATTTATTTAAACAAGGTATTCTTTAAATCATCACCTGATAATTTCTGATCATTATCATTTCTACCCCACAGCACAGTGAAAATAGTCTCCCACAATGACTGCCTTTGTGACTGTGGACATTTCACTTAATATCTATGGACCTCAGTTTCCCTATCTAAAAATGAGAGTTAAATTTAAGTATTTCTGTGCCTATAGAAATAGGTTGGTTAGAATTTAATTATCTCTATAACTTCTCCAATTCTAATGAGCTATGAATCTTTAAAAAAAACTGTGAAATAGGCTTAGGGAAAATTTGTGGGATTCAACTAAGTTATGTCATCCCAAAAGCATTCAAAAAGGAAAACAGAAGGGGAACAACAAATAGATTCAAAAGAAAAAGATGTTTTTAGCATTTTTTACAGTGATCTAATCTCATCATTTATGACAATGGAACCACCACATTTGAATCCACTCTGTTATATGAGGAATCAGAGATGCCACTTAAGAGGATGAAGTCTGGAAAAGTGGTTGGACTTGACCAAGTAAACAGAAACATCTGTCCTAGAGGGAACGCAGCTTTGGAGACCATTGAGAGTTGATTCTCAGGATATCTTAGAGGTGTCAGACACCAAAAGAATAAGAAGAAAAACCTACATATACTATTTTTTATTTGAGAAAAAAGGAACAATGTCCATAGAGGTCAAAGTATTATGGGAGAAGGAGTTCTCTGAGAAAGGTTGCTTTTCTAGTATATAAGATAATCAGATTTGAGCCTCTGAGAATAAGCTATCCAAGGAAATATGTGAATTAGCAGGAATTATGAAGTTTTAGAACCACACAATTATAATCTCGAGGAGATTTTGCAGCTACAGCTTTTAAATAGCATTCCAGGAATCTCCTAGCTCAAAGAGAATTCTCAGCGTACTGGGCATGAATGTGTCCATGTTGCCCCCAAGGATGACACTTTTGACTTTACTCCATACATGTTGATGCTTGGCTAAGAGCCACAGCTTTCTGATCTCAGACAGTTTAGTGCAGTGGAAAGAACACTTTGTTTAGAGACGAAGTACCTAGGTTTAAATCCTGGCTAGGCTAATTACTATGTGTGTGACCTTGCACAAGCTCCCTCTGGGCTTCAGTTTTCTTATCTGTAGGATGAGGCCTTGGGGATATGTGTCTTTTTTTCTCTCTTCTAGAACTACATGACCTGCCCACAACCACTTGAAAGAACCTACTTCCTATGTTTGGCCTTAACTCAGAAGAGACAGAGATCTTAAGCTACTATTCTCAGACCTTGAGAGATAAAATCCTAACTAGCAAATTCATGCCTGGGGCAAGTCAGAGGTGGAAGAGAAACTTACCTGGACTGTGGCCTATGATTACCCCAGGATTTCATGAGGTTTCTATGCTACTGAAGGATTAGCTGTTAGTAAGGAGGTCATGGAGGTCCTAGGGAAGATTTTCTCCCACAATACCCCAGCATAGTTGAGTCTTTCTCTAATCTCCAATTTTTGCTGGGCATCTGGTTCTCTTCTAAGGCCATATTAAGCAGTGGCCCCTTTCAATTTGTCTCAAGCAAATTCTGTACTTCTTATGAGTTTCTTTGTCTTCCTGCACTTTCCACAATACCATCAGGTCTCACCTCTGCTAAGGAAAAGAAAAAAGTGAGCTCATAGGATACTATGAGATTTGTAGGCTGCTAAAATTAAAAAAAAAAGTCCAGCCAAGGACAGCATTCTCTAAATTTTCCACCTACGTAAAATGCCTCACATTCCTGCTCTAGTTATGGCTTTATCTGGAAAGAGACCTGTTGTCCAGGTGACCTGTATAGGGAACTATGATTACTAACGGACTGATGCCTGAGAGAGATTCAGAGAGATGAAGTCTTACAGAAGGACTATAGGATGTAAGTCAGGAAAGATTTTATAGTAATAAGAATAAGAGAAAGATGATTTAGAACCTTGCTCAAAGAGAACAAAGTGATCCAGAACCATAGAAAAAGAGACAGGAAAGGGATTTTATATTTAGCATTGTCCTAGGAAGAGATAAAAAAAATTCTTGGAGTTTTGATAAGAAAAGATGAAGGAGGAGATATATAGATTGTTGGTCTTTTCCAGACTTGGAAAGATTGTATGTCATACCATCTGAGTGGCCCTGAAGAATAAGTTAAACCAGAACAGAAGGGAACCACATTCGCTGACTAACAACCTCTTTATTTCTAGTGTGAGTCAAGGGAAGGTATGAAGCAGCAAAAGGAAGGATCACCTTATGTTCCCCTAGGGAAGGGAGAAATCTTTTCTTGGTGGCTCAGGAGCATGGGTATGGGCCCATTTTGAATACTTTTTTTTTGTTTGATCAAATAAATCTTGTCCTTTGCTTAATGTTTTGTCAGATTGAGTGCTGAGAGGTAAATTGAGGGCCCCTTGTGCAGAAGAAAAATGGCCCTAATACTTACGTACAGGGTTTCTCTGGGAGGGGACATGAGCCAGAGAGATGTTATAGGAGGCATAAGGCTGAGAGATTTTGTAATCCATTTGTCAATTTGTTCGTGGACCTTGATATAATGAATGGCCTAATGTAAAATTTTGGGGTATCTATCCCAGAAAATCCCACTGGTTTGAACCTCTCTTCTCAGAGAGTCTCTGGGAATATCATTATGTTTTGTCTCCCATGGAATGTGGCCTAGAAATCTACTTAGCAAGAATCAAGTAGATGAAAAATGTGTATTATTCACATTATGATATGCAATTGGGTGGGCAAAGCATTATTATTCCAGAGGACATATATCTCGGGGAAGCCTAGCAGATGGTCAGTGAACTGAGACCTAGAATTGAATAGGAGGAGAGCAGGCAGGAATGCATTTGGGAAATAGTTCACATTTTCAATGATCCCAAGTCACTTCTTGATACAGAAGCCCATGTTTTTAACCACTAATAATCTCCCAGTGATGCTATATGGCTATGAATCACAGAACACCATGGTATCTGCAGGATCAAAATTGTGATTGACCTAGAGGTCAGTGGAAAGATGCATAATGTGTGCAAAGAGGCTGTAGCATGTTACCAAAGATGACTGAGTGCAAATGGCACAAAGCAGATCACCAGGAAAATATATTATTAGAAAAGAATGTGGATCAGTCATGTAAAGGGAGTGAGGGATAGCAGATAGATAGCCCCAATGCTGTAATCGTATCTACTAAAAGGTAAAAAAGACCTTGAGGAAGGGTTCCAAGAGGCTTTGTATATTTTTTATGGAAGATTAATGGAAGGATATGGACAAAAGCAACCCAAGACGAGATGTTGTGGATGGATTATGACCTCTCACGTCTGTTCTTGTCTATATTCTCACAACCATGCCTTCCCTTTCTCTTAGATCACAGATTATTTAGGTCATTGAAGTATACTAATCCCTGAGGCGCTTTACTAGAGACACACATCTCATGTAGAGGTGGCCTGGTTTCATGGTTAGATTGCGCCCTCCATCATTCTTACCCTTTCGCTTATATTGACATGAGACTCAATTAAGCTAGATCAATTCCAAGATAAAAGTAAAGGAAGGAGTTTACTTTATTGTAGTCATTTTGTATATTATACTCTCGATTTTGCTTTCTTTACTCTGTAATAAGCCATATAAGTCACCTTTGATTCTCTGAATTTCTCCTTTTGTTTTTGTTGTTTCTTGCGTTGCAGTTACTATTCTTTTCTATTCACACATACAAATTTGTTTAGCCTTTCCCTCACTGATCGCTATCTACTTCGCTTCCATTTGTTTATTACTACCCAAAGTACTGCTGTGTATGGTTTGGTACATACACAACTTTTTTTTCTATATTTAACAAGCTTAGGAGATACACCCAGTAGTACTGAGATTGCTGGGGCAAAAGGTATAAAAAATTTAGTCACTTTTTTGTATCATATTTGTTTTCTGTAATGGTTGGACCACTTCTTGGTTTCACTGACAGCATATTAGAATCCCTCTTTTCTTATAACCTCACCAACTATTTCTATTTTACCATCTTTGCCAATCTGATGGCTATTAGAATAGTATTAACTGGTTTCATTTGTAGCAAAGAATCAATGTTGATAAGCTTTAGTCCTTTGCAATAATATGTCACCTGTTTGGTCATTGGACAAACATTTCACATGTTTAAGAAAAGAGTCAAAGGAATGGAAGCAGAGGGACCAATTGTGGATGACCTTCTTGAGGAATTTAGACACAAATGATAGGAAAGATATAGGATGATAGCTGGTTGGTATGAACAGATCAAGTGAGGGTTTTTGAGGATGGGGGAGAGAGCAGCCATTGGAGAGAGAATGATTGAATATAAGTGAGTTGTTAATCCTTCATTCTCAAAGAACTTGCTTGTCAATTCAGTTTAAGAGAGGCATTGCTGCACAAAGTCATCAGCCTCACTCTCTCCTCCAGAATCATTAAAGTCCAGTGCGAGACAAAAGTCAAGATGACTGGTGATGACCCAGAATGCAGTGGGTGACCTTGTTCTTTCTAAATTAAGGTCTTTCTCAGGTCTCAGTTTGTCTGAGGCAATGCCCATCCAATGATCCACTTGGTCCCTCTGCTTCCATTCCTTTGACTCTTTTCTTTAAGCTCTGCAGTCTGGCTTATGACCTCATTATTCAATTGAAACTGCTCTCTCCAAAGTTATCAGAGATGTCTGCCAAATCTAATAGCTCTTTCCTCAGTTGTCATTCTTCTTGACCTCTCTGCAGCCATTGATATTTTTTTGAGTTCCATATGTTATTATTTTATATTTTTTAGTTTTCAACATTGATTTCCACAAGATTTTGAGTTACAAATTTTCTCCCCATTTCTACCCTCCCCCCACTCCAAGATGGCATACATTCTGATTACCCTGTTCCCTAGTCAGCCCTCCCTTCTGTCACCCCACTCCTCCTCCTCCCCCATCCCTTGCTCCCTTACTTTCTTGTAGGGCAAGATAGATTTCTATGCCCCATTGCCTGTATATCTTATTTCCCAATTGTGTGCAAAATCAACTTTTTTTGAGCATCTGCTTTTAAAACTTTGAGTTCCAAATTCTCTCCCCTCTTCCCTCTCCACCCACTCTCTCTAAGAAGGCAAGCAATTCAACATAGGCCACACATGTATCATTATGCAAAACACTCCCATAGATAATCACGTTGTGAAAGACTAACTATATTTCCCTCCCTCCTATCCTATCCCCCTTTATTCAGTTTTCTCCCTTGACCCTGTCCCTTTTCAAAAGTGTTTGCCTTTGATTATTTCTTCCCCCATCTGCCCTCCCTTCTATCATGCCCCCTTCTTTATCCCCTTCCTCTTGCCGTCATGTGGGGTAAGATACCCAATTGAAAGTGTATCTTATTCCCTACTCAAGTCAAATCCAATGATAGCAAGATTCACTCATTCCCCCTCACCTTCCCCCTCTTTCCTTCCAATGAACTGCTTTTTCTTGCCATTTTTATGTGAGATAATTTACCCCATTGTATCTCTCCCTTTCTCCCTCTCTCAATATATTCCTCTCTCATCTCTTACTTTGATTCTATGTTTTTAGATATCATCCCTTCATATTCAACCCACCCTGTGCCTTCTGTCTATGCATATATACATATATGTATACACACACACACACACGGGTGTGTGTGTGTGTGTGTGTATTCCCTTCAGCTACCATAATACTGAGGTCTGATGAATTACACTCATCATCTTTCCATGCAGAAATGTAAACAAAACAGTTCAACTTTAGTAAATCCCTTATGATTTCTCTTTCTTGTTTACCTTTTCCTGCTTCTCTTAGTTCTTGTGCTTGAAAGTCAAATTTTCTATTCAGCTCTGGTCTTCT
>JAQQSZ010015787.1:0-11185 GCA_028646595.1 Phalanger gymnotis | reverse complement strand
GTTCCCATCATATTTTTAAAGACCTTCAAGAAAGGGATTCCAGCCTTCCCAGTACTTATACACTTGTTACTTCCCAGAAAGATGTCTAAAACAGGATCATCTTCGCCCTTCCCCCAATGTCGTTATTTCTGCTCCTAGTTCCACCATCCTCCCAGATTCTTTAGCTCTTCACTCAGAAATCCTCTTGGGTTCTTCCTTCTCCCTTAATCAATCATAGGCATTTATTAAACACCTACTATAAGCCAGGCACCATATGTATTAGGCATTAGAGATATAAAGACAGAAATAAAGTGGTCTCTGCCCTCAAGAGAAGCATGTAAATTCTATTGGGAGACATTCTGTGCACAAATAATATTTTGACCAATTGAAATGTGTAGAGAATGCATTACAGGAAAGGAGGGGAAGGGAACAAGCATTTATTAAGCACCTACTATATGTCCAGCCCTGTGCTAAGCATTTTACAAATAACCTTAATAAATGCAAAGATGGAAGACAATAAGATGAGACTATGGAGGAGCTAATGGTCTAATTTACTTGGAACAGAAAGTGTGTGAAAGGGAGTAACATGAAAGGGGGCAGCTAGGTAGTACAGAGGTTAGAGTTCCTTACCTGGAGTCAGGAAGACCTGAGTTCAAATCCAACCTCAAACACTTAATAGTTGCATGACTCTAGGCAAGCCACTTAACCCATTTGCCTCAGTTTCATCATCTGTAAAACAGGGATAACAATACTATCTACCTCCCATTGTTGTTGTGAGAATCAAAGAAGATAATAATTATGAAGCACTTAGTATTATTCCTGGCACATAGTAAGCACCATGGGAATGTTAGTTGTCATTAATAAGGCTAGGTTGAAACTAGACTGTGGAGGGCCTTAAGTGGCAGTGTAAAAAGTGCATTTTATCGTACAGTCAGTGGGAAGCCAAGGAAGGTTTTTGAGTGAGCAACTGACATGACCAGACATAGAAGATTGTTTTGGGTGTTATATGAGTGAAGGGAGCACGATAGCAGAGATACTGTGGGGGCAGATCAACAGGTGTGGGCCCTCCCTGCTGACCTCTGCCTTCAGAATCTCTGGTCTCCTTCAAAGCTTGGCTCAAGGCCACCACCCATAGGAGGTCTTTCCTGATTTCCCAATGCTCCCTGCCATTACCTTGTATTTATCATACATTTTGTCTACCTATATATTTGCGTATTGTGCCTCCCAATAGAACTTACATTCTTCCTTTGAGAGCAGGGACTGTTTAATTTCTCTGTCTTTATGACCTCGATGCCTGGCTCATGGGACAATAGCTGTTTAATGAGTAGATTGATTGAAGGAGTAGGAAGAACTGAAGGTCTTAGGTTCCAACTTTTTATGTCATTCATCGGAACTTTGTCCTTTTTCTTCTTTACACTTGTGGATCCTGGAAGCAAGCAGAAACTCAGTATTCATTGAGGATGACTTTGCACGTTCCAAGTGCCATAGAGGAGTTTCTTGTCGTCTGAATATCCCTTATCAGAATCCACAGCATTAGGAGGTTCTGTTTGGTTTTGGCCTGAATCTGTTATTTCATTGGTGTAGAAGACTCTCAGTGAGGAAACCACCTTTATAAATGCAAATCAATAGCTGGGGATGGGAGGAGGGGGGAAGACAGAGGGCAACATTTGAACTCAGGTCATCCTCATTTGGAGGTTGGCTCTCTACCCATCGTTAAACCATGCTGACTCCCTACAAAGTTGCTTAGGTAAGCTAAAATCATCCTAACATGAACACAGTCACTAATGAATTGACCACTTAAAAAATTAGTCCCCATTCAAACATCCCTCTTTGTTTAACACTACTGTCCACAGCCACCCATCCCAACAAAATCTTTGTCAGACTCTAATTGCTTGTCAGTAGGACCTCAGAGGAGAATGATTTGAATACAGACAGATTAAAAGAGGCCCTTGGGACAATTAATGAAACCCTTGAATTTTTGCAATAAAGATTATAATCTAAAAGTTTGACCTGAAATGAAGGATGTCACATTGTGCCACCAACAACAAGGAAAAAAACAATGCTGTTCTCCTCTCAAATCAACACTCAATTCTTTCTTCATTCTAAGAATTAGTGAGTGGTCACAATTAGAGCATGAATTGTGTTAAATGTAAGATCGAATAAATTTATTTTTGTAATTCATGGACTCATTTTTAAAAGTCCTCATCAAATATTTTCTCACTACTTCCTATGAATTATTGGTCTTTGTTTTAAGTGAATTTACTTTAACGGTATTAATTATCTGGTAATAATTATCCTCAGGTATCCTGTATTCTAATATATACATCTTGATTTTGAATAAGTTTTTACAAATTTTGAACCACTTTGCTGACTTGTGGTGGATTTTGGTCCTGTTCCTATGACCCTAATCTTTTTGTGCTGTCTCTGCAGTTTTCAGAAACCAGGCCTTCTCTGCCCGATCCCTTCTTCAGTTTACTGATGTAACTGAGTTCTGATCCCATATTCTTTACAAATTAATATTGAGATAATTCTCCCCATTAGCTTCCCATGAACAGAAGTGAAGTTTAACCATGTATCATTTTGAGGGTCATCCCTGGTTTCCTTTCTGAAATGCAGGCTCTATTTTTTCATGTTTCCTGTATTTTGATGTTTTCTAGGTTTAGTCAAACTCTTGAGGTTAGTAGCAAGTTCTGTCCAAGAACCATAACTAGTTCTTTCATTATGTAGCCCGTGCAGGCTAGCAGAGTGGAATTAGGCTAGTTTTTTTTTTTAGAATATTCAGGTGGATTGGTTTTAAACATGCCAGCATCATGAAGGCAGCAGAGTTAATGCAGCGTTCAACAGGGTTTTGAACGAACTGGGTCTGGCATGATCAGCCATCAAATGTGTACTGAGGGCTTACTCTGAGTGCTACCCTGTGCTAAGCTCTGTAGGAGATACAGAAGAATGAAAGAAACATTCATTTCAATTCAGCAAATATTTGTTAAGCATGTTTTATGTGCCCAGAACATTGTCACTGGAGACACAGAAACAAAAAGGAAATAGTCTTTTCCCTTAAGGATCTCATAGACTATTTATATCCATTCACTCCATCCATCCATCCATCCATCCATCCATCCATCCATCCATCCATCCATACCTACATACATATATACACAGATATGTAGGTAAATACAAAGTATATATAAATAATTCAAGTAATTTTTAAAAAGAGAGTACTGATAGTGGTAGGACTCATCATAGGCTTTGTGTAGGACGCCATCATAGGCCTTGTGTAGGACGCCATACACATGGAAGCTAGTTAGGGATTCTATGAAGTGAAGTCAAGAAGGGAGAGGATTCCACACGTGAGAGATCATCCCCTAGATTCATTAATTGGCCATTTATTCTAGCGTGTTGTTTTGCTTCTCCTGTCCAGTCTGGGAATCTGCCTGTGTGTCCCCTTGCTCCCTTTACTAGCTGTGTTCTTGGTGCCAATATTGTAGAGTCTAGTTTGCAAATCATAAAATGTAATGGAAGCATCAGGTATTATAACTGCAATACTTTGAAGTCAATTAACAAATTTATTAAGCATTGACTGTGTGCAAAGAATTGTGCTATGCATTGGGAATACCAATACAAAAATAAGGGTCCCTCCCTTCAAGGAATTTCTATTCTAGTTATTCTGTCAGTAGGAACACTCTGTCCATCAGACAAAAAGATTACAGCTCTGGATGGGTCTTTGTGAGTTGCCAGGGCCAATATATCTATGGTCATTTAGCCAATCTGATGATGAATCAATCTGAACTAGCTAGACTGGTCATCAGATGATAGTCGTTGAGGTCATCCCAAGGCCTGTGCTGGAAGCTTGGTGCTTCCTATTTATCTTGTCCATAGCTTGCTTGTACAGTTTTTTGCACATTGTAAACTCTTCAAGTGCAGGGACTGTCTTTTGCCTTTCTTCGTGTCCTCAGCATTTAGCACAGTGCCTGGCACATAGTAGACACTTAATAAATACCTGTTGACTGACTATGCTTTATTGGCACAAGCATTAGCATCCCCATATAACCCCTACTTCATGACCATGAATCAGAGGACTTGAGGTGGGGACACAGAGTGCATAAAACAATTAAGCAGTAATACAAAATGGGATATGATCCAGTGCAAAATGGTCTGATGCAGTCTATAAATGGTAGAGGAGCCAATGGGAAAGTAAGAACCACATGGGCTGCCATAATCATGGAAGCCGTTATACAGTAGATGGGACTTGAGATGTCTTGTCCTTGATGGATGCCAATAATAATCATAGCTGGCATTCATGTGAATCTCTTTGTAGGGAGCTTTTGTGACAGTCAGATGGAAAAATCGAGGCTTAGTTAAGTAACTTGTCTGTGGTCTTAGACATGTTAGAGCCAGAGCTCAAAGCAAGGTCTTTGGCTTCCTAGGCCACTATATCCTCCCACTATATCCAAAGTCTGAGTAGTATTTTGGTAATAATGGCAGCAACAACAAGGATAATAATTCATGTTTTTACAGCATTTTATGTTTTAAAAATAGTGTTTAATTTTTTCCAATTATGTGTAAAGACAAATTTTAACACTTTTTGTTTTTTGGAGGGGGGGGTAGGGCAATTGGGGTTAAGTGACTTGCCCAAGGTCATATAGCTGGCAAGTGTGTCAAGTGTCTGAGGTCTGATTTGAACTCAGGTCCTCCTGACTCCAGGGCTGGTGCTCTACCCACTGCACCACCTAGCTGCCCCTGAACACTCGTTTTAAAAAGAATTTTGAGTTACAAATTTTCTCCCTCCCTCCCGCACCTCCCGCACCTCCTCCACCTCCCCCCTTCCTAAGGTGATAAGCAATGATATAGGTTATAGATATGCAATCATTACACTTCTCAAAGCAACCTTGTGAGGTTAAGTACTGGAAGTATTTTACTGTGCCCATTTTATAGATGAGGAAACCATGATTTTGAGAGGTTAAGGGAATTGTTGAAAGTTACATGGGAGATAAATGGCAGGGTTGAAAAGAAGGCAGGACCTTTACATCCCACTCCAGTGTTCTTTGCACTGTACCATGTACAGAAGAGAGAAGGGAGGCAAGTAGGCATGAATAAGAGCATGGAAGCTGCTAAATATTCACTACAGAAATTCACAGCAGAGAAACCACAGCCAGCAAACTCAATGAACCATCATCATTCTGCTTGCCCCATGTTCTGGCTGACCCATTACCATCTGCCCCGGCAATTCCTCTGGCAGGGTAAAAAAAAAAACAAAAACCTTTTTGCGCCTTAGATCAAGTATTTCCAAATATCTGCTACTTGCTACTTGTGTGATCTTGGGCAAGTCGCTTCCCTTAGCTTGGCCTCAATTTTCTCATCTGTACCATAAGGGAACTGGCCCATTTGACCTCTTGAGATACCTGTTACTTCTATATTTACTAAAGGATCCTATAAGCCTATGCTGCAGACACCTATCTTTCTATTAGGATCCCATAGGTTGTTTTGATTCCTTGTTTTCCAAAGGAAAGGCTGTTCTTCCTTCCCCTTTCCCTTATCCCCTGTCCCAGCTCCCCCATGTACCACTTTGGCCTGGATTACTGAAACCGGTGACAAGAAATGCAGTCCCCTTATTAAAATAATGTAATGTCTAACTAAAATAGAAACCTGAGATAACAGTTTTTGATGTTTTAATGACTGGGCTCATTAGACAGACTTCCCACTTAAAGTGTCTGTCTAGCAATTAAGGCTAAAAAAAATCATAAATGATGACCACACCTTCTCCAGCTTAATGGTTACTCTGAAGGCTGGTCTTATTATCGCAGCGATACAGTCTGTGATAAAAAAGAATTTAAGATACTCTCCCAAGATTTATTTGCCCATTAGCAAGCTGGAGGAGGAAGGTTAAGAGTACTCTTAAGGTCAAAACTGGAAAGCGATCTTGTGAATAATAAGGCTCCTTGAATTTCCCTCCAGCTGAAACAGACGCCTCCTGGCCTGATGGTGAGGTCCCTTCCTTCTCCAGAGGGGTTTGCGTTTCCTCCTGTCACACGGAAGGGCTGTGAATTGTTACTCTGAGTGAACCCCAGACATTTTTTTTAGTTAATTGTCAAGCTCCCAGAGCAAATGGTATAACCACTGAATTCTGGGTCTATTATTTCCAGCTCAAATCTGCTGACTTGGAGAAGAGTGTAAGGGGGAGACAGGGAGAGGAAAATTGGAGCCAGCTACCAACCAGGCTGGACCGGGGTGAAGTCAATGTTCCTTAGAGGGGGTGTTTATGGGAAGAACTAAAAGTGTTCAAAGACAAATAAAGGGGAATCCGCCCAAAATTGAGAAAGGAGACCGGCCTGGGCTTTCTAACAAGCCTGTGTAACTGTTACAGCCGAGCAGGTTAAAATAGATACCAATAATTTAAAAGGGAATTGTTTCAAAAGCAGAGAGGGGTAGGGAGGGTACTTTCGCCCTTTTATCACCCTTGTCTTGAGTGATGAATGATATTTGTACAGCATTAAGGTTGTTAACTGAGCTATTATACCTGTCCTAGGGATAGGGCAAAGTTTTTCCTCTGGGGGGTGAGTGTGTTCTGACACCAGCACTTCTTATCATCTCGGCAGCATCTACAGCCCTGCCTTTGTGCCCTGCCCTCCAAGGATGGGGGACCTGGGCTCAGGAATGGGCTTCCTTTTGCTCCCCAGATCTAAGATTGCATTTTGCAAGGACTGAATATTCAAATTTCAGAACAAACTTAACCCTTAGGTACATCTTCCACCTTGCAAACCCTCTCCCAGATCCAAACCCAGGCCTAAGAGTCTGCCTCTATATCTCTGTTGTGTTTGGTGAATTAGGAGGGCCAGAAGTTTGGGACTTAGGGTGGTTATTAGAAGCGCAGGAGAATTGCAAAATTTAAGGAGGCTTTGCTCCACCCCCAAAAAGAATTCTTTGCCCCCTCACATCTGCCTCCTGATTTCCTTGGCTTTCTTTGTTACTCAGCTCAAATTCTACCTTCTGTAGGAGGCCTTTCCTGGTTTTCCAGTTGCCTAGTGCCTTTCTCTTTTAGATTCTCTTTCATTTGGGGGGTATATATTTCATATGTACCTAGTTATTTACACACTGTCACCCCCATTAGACTGTGAGCTCTTGAGGGCAGGGATTATATTTTTGCATTTATTTGGATCCTTAGTGCTTAGTGCAGTGTCTGTCATCAGGTAAGTGCCGATTAAATGCTTGTTTACTGACTGACTGACTGAGCAAAGGCCAAAGTGGAAACCAACCTCAGGGGGCTGTCAGTGCATCACTGTGGTACCCAGGAGGAGGAGAGAGCTTCCTGAGAACCATGGTCTCCCTAGGCTCGTGCTGGAGACAAGTGGGGTACAGGAACGATTTCTTTCCTTCCTTCAGGAGCCCTGCAGTGGAGCCTTGCCAAGGCCACCCACAGTAAGTTATTATTTAACGCTAATGAGCTCTTTGTAATTAGGGAAGTATTTTACAGTCACTATTAGTTATTCCTGGCAAAGACTCTAAGAACAGGCAAGTATGGTTATCACAGTTTATCTGTGGCACTGAGCCACTAAATATCTTGCCACCCTCCCTGTCCCCTCCAAATCTGTGAAGAATCAGGGTCTGGAACCTCTGTGAGAAGGTATGGGGGTGCCACTGTTCTATTTGGCCCCAGAGGACAGAGCTAGGACTAGGTACTTGGTCACAAAGAAAAAACCTCTTAGCAATTAAAGCTATCCCAAAGGTTGCCTGGGGGGGGGGGGAAGTTAATTCTCCATGGCTGGGGGAAGGAGGGTGACTTCTAGAAGATGCCGAATGACCACTTGTTGCGAATGTTATTGGTGGGAACTTTGCTCTGGGTAAAGGTTGGAATAAAGGGCCTTCAAGGTCTCCTCCAACACTAAGATGCTGTGATTCTACCCTCTGAGTCACTCTAACCACCCCCAGCTTCCCTCTTTATACTAATGCCAATGGAAAAGGGCTTATTCCAATATATTTCACAACACCCCACCCTGTCCTCTCCACTTCTTCCCCGCCCCCCCCCCCCCCCCCATCACCTAAGAATGGCCAGTTCTTCCTTAAGTAAAGGAAGTATTCAGTGAGCGTCCTCCCACTGAGGCCAGCCAGGCAACCCTCCTTATCCTGCCCCCCACCCCTATCCCAATTAAATGCTTAAAGCATGGCCAATCACATACCCCAACTCATGGTCCAGAGGCAGGATTTCACTAGCTTGGCCTGCTGCTCCCCTCCCCTGCCATCTCATGCTCAGATTCTGGCCAATCCTGAGGGTGTGTGTTTGTGTGTGTGTGTGTGTGTGTGTAAGGATAAAATGCTGGTGCAGGAAGCAATTTGGTGGCTGCCCTGATTTCATCAAGTGTGCCATTTCCTTTCCTTCTAAGTACCCTGCCCATAAAATGCATTTGCAGGCAGAGAATCCTGTGCGATTCTTATTTCAGAATGTTCAATATCGAACCTCTCTGGATACTTGACCAGCATCCCTGCCACTGACCCTTTTTCAAGGAATTAGGCTTATTGAAAGATTCTGGTTCCCCTTCTGCTTTCTCTCCTTCTCTTCGAAGGTAGACTATCTCCCTTCTTTTTCCTCCTCTTCAACTGAGGAAAAGATGCTTTTTCATGATTGTTATTTTCTTCTTTGTTTTGATTTCAGTTGTTTTTTGGCTTTCCCTAAAAAGGTCTTGAAAATATTTACCTACCAGAACCAAAAAAGCTCCCCTACATGAGAATGGTTTTAAGGTGACCAGATGCCTCTGTGTGCTTGCTAAAGGTCAGTGGGTAGGAGAGTGAAAGAACAGGCACATTTTATTAGGACGGGCTTTGACACATCAAAGTGATTGTTATAAGCCAGATTGTGTCTATTTTGACCAGTCTTTCTGTTTGAAATACAGCTTTCTGTACCTGTGGGCCAGAACAAAAGAGCTTACTGGCTGTCTTCAGGTCAAAATCAATTTGATTTTCCTCATCTAGCTGTTGGGATGTGATCGAAAAAGACCCTCACTGATCTATATCTGGCAAAAGGTGTTTACATCTCTCCCGTACCCCAAATCTCTCTCACACTTGTGTAATGTGTCTAAGGGCAGCCCTCTATGACTTCATGGCTGCTCAGCTTCTAACTATAGCCAGAATTGGGCTAAAAGGGGGGCCTCCCTATTCCCTATCTGTAAAATGGAAACACCAGAGGTAACCTCTACCTTAAAGGTGTCAGAGAACATCAATACATCTTAATTGTCACTCTGGGACTGAACATGAATCTGCAGCGATACCTAGGTTTGTTTGGTTTTAGAGGGGGTAATGCTTGGCATTTGGGGAGATTTCATGGTGATATACTACATTATTTCAATAGTGGCCACAACCAAATTATTTAATTCCTAAAGTCTTCCTCAGTGGAGGTGTAGCCACTCCCAGGTTTCTGGGCAGTTTTACAGCAAATTTAATCATCTTTCCTGTGAGAGAAATAACCCAGTAAAGCTTAGCTAGGTAGCAGAGTGCTATGAAGAATGGCAAGTTCTGCTCAGTAGGGCTGCTAATATATAGGCATGGCTGGCTGCTGCTTCCCTAGACATACTTGTATCCAGTAGGAACCATTCTGCTCAGTCTGCTTCTTTTCCTTTCAAACTCTTCAACCTAATGGAATTGATATGAGGTCAGGGAGCAGAAGTCAAGAAATAGCGGCAAATAATTGGATAGCTCACTGTAAAAGTACAGTGAAATTGTGACTCAATTCATTAAACTTTTATTGAGCACCTACTATTTATTAAGTACCACAGTGCCAAACACTGTGATAGCCAATGAAAGGTTTACAATGTCCTTGAGAATCTTACAATAAGAATAGCTTGTATTTGTAACACTCCCTCTGAGGTAACCTCCCCAACTCAGAACTCACAGTTTTCAGGTTGGTTCTCCATAGAGAGCTGGAGAGACCACTCTCCTAGGTTCCAAGAGGATGTTGTGAGTCTGGGCTCCTACTGCTATCGTTCATGAGCCCCTATTGGTGAGCTTCTTCTTCACAGTCAGTCAGTAGCCACAATTAACTCAAAGCAGTAGCATTTACTAAAATGACATAGGAGGGAGAATAGCTACAAAAAATTTCCCTATAAGCCTGGAGTATACTCTTTCACAAATAAACACAGCATCTATGGAAAGAATAGTCACAAAACTGGAGTGCAGTGATAGTGAGGCATACATGTAAGGAACATGTGGCCAAGACAAATCATATTTCTGGTACTATAGATCCTTCTCTCAAGGGCCAGGGCTAGTTCTCCTTTTTTATCCATGGTCAACTGCCTTCTCCATTGCTATAGGTGCCATTCTTTGAAGTTGCTGCCTCTCTATGTCTGTTTCTTTCTGGGGAATGCATACCTCTGCTCCCTGCTGGGTGTGTCTCAAATGTGCTTTACTAAACCGAGCCAGTAGCAACTCTTCAAAGTGTCATGGCATACAGGAGAGAACAGAAAATCCTCCCTGGCCCCATCCACTACCTGCTGCTGGAGGTAGAGGGGTTAGTCCTCACAAAGCAGCTGCTGCCCTACACTGACCCAAACTGACTCCCTCTCAAGCTGTACCGTTGTCTTTTAAAGGCTATTTGGAGGGTTTAACCAATCATTACTCATCTACGTGGTATTACCCCATCCAATTCAGTCAAATTCAAACTTCGTTCATTCTTGGTAAAGAGATTACTGGGCATAACTACCTTTTCATATTTTAATACCTCTTACTTCCTAGATTAGATCCTGGGATAGGAGATCAGTGCCCTTGCACATTTGTATAACGATCATTCAGCACTCACTATTTCAAGGCATCCTTCAGACAATCCTTTGAGTTAGGTTTAAATCAATCAACAAATATTTTTTAGGTGTCTACTATATTCCAAGGAATATGCTAGGAGCTAGGGATATAAATACAATGACTGAAACAATCCCTACTCCCAAGGAGTTTATTTTCTAATGGAGAACACAACAAGGAGACGCATAGGTATATGTAGAACAAATATGAAGAAAATAAATGCAATGCAGTTTGAGAGGAAGTATATACCTCCCTGTAGTAGGAAGGCCGAATTTATGATCTCAAATATAATCATGTATATGTTTGAATGGTCCGAAATCGCAAGGTATGAGAGATTCTCTAAGGAGAAAACAACAAGAAATCTATTTAGGCCCCACCGCAGCAAAAACTTGAACCAGCCTCCCCATTCCACCATCTTGACAAAAAGACT
>JAQQSZ010015786.1:0-11185 GCA_028646595.1 Phalanger gymnotis | reverse complement strand
TCTAAGTAGAGGGCATCAGAACATTTATTTAGGGCCCACAGTGACAGATTCACGAACCAGCCTCCCCATTCCAATATTGTGATCACAAGCCTCCAGGCCCAATAAGCCCACCTCACAAGAGTAGCCAGGAGGCCACAGAAAAACAAGATGGCATAAATCATATTCACTGGCCTCAAGTCCTTGCTCGAACTCCTGGGTCCACACATGGGTTGGCTCTGCTTTGGCTTCAGCTGTAGTTTCTCGCCACTCCTCACAGCCAAGCCTCTGGCGTTCTCAAGCCCTGCCTCAAGGACCAGAGACCAGAGACTATTGGTTCCCGAGTTGGCCCCTTTTAAGTCATTAATCTGTGCCCACACAGGTTTCACACCCGATAGGGCTTTGGGCCTGGGGCTTAGCACTTAACAGCTGAAAGTACTTTCACGGTAAACAAAAGCCAAAACTCCTGAAGTGCCTTTCACTCAAAGTAAACAAAATAAACAAAAGCCAAACTCCTCAAGTGCCCATTTTGCCTTAAGGACACAACTGTGAGTGGAGAGAAGGGGACAGATATGAGAGAACCAGAAATCAAATCTGTAGGGGTTAGCAACTAATTTAATGTGGGGAGTGGGTGAGTGAGAAGGGAAGTCAAAGATTTCAAGCCTAGATGTCTTAAGAGTAGACACATTTGGAAGGAAGGACAGATTCTGAGACACATATTGGAAACAGAGTTCAGCTTTGCGATTTGTCAAGGAAGAGAGCTACTTCCTATTCCATGAAGCTGAAGGGCTATGGTGAACAATATGCTGTGCAAACTGAATGACAGAAACATAAAATATTTATAATAATAATCTTCTGGTCAATGGAGACTTACTGTCATTACCAGCTTGGGACTATAGCAAAGAATCATTTCTGAGGATTACTTGTCCTCAGGATCTTTGTAGGATGAACTAGAGGCCAGAAATAAATTAAGAGATGATTGACACAGTCTAGCAATGAGGTATTGTGTGGCTTGGATGAGCAGCTCGCAAAGGTTTGCCATAAATTTTCTCTAGATGTGCCACAGATGGTAACTGATGTAATTTTGTGTCCTTGCATGAGTCTCTCAGATCTCCTGTAGTGTGCCATATTTCTCCATGGCAAAGAATGATACTGTGTTGTGAGCAAAGCATGTCAGGCCTAGATATTAGCATAGTCATCGGAGGTGGTTTTTGGACCTGCTGAGTACGAAGGCAGCTGCTGCTGCCAACAATCTGATGAGCCAGGCCTGGCTCAGCCAGATCTAGAAGTCTGGGCTTCTTTTTTCTAAATTCAATGGAATATTCCAGAGCTGAATGTGTTGACTTGAGAGCTAGGAAGCCTGGCAAAACCTCTCTGTGTGAGGGAAGAACAGCAATGGGAGGGACCAGGTTACCTGAGTGGTTTTCATTGTGTATCCGGGCTTACATTTCCCTATGTTCTGTCTGATACTGAGGAGTGTCTAATGCAGCCTTACATGTTCTCCAGGTTAATGGAGAAGTAGTGAGATGGCACACACAAATGGATGAGGAGAAATGACAGTGCCACCTAACGAAGAACAGCTGTTCCAATAAAAATGGTTCCTGAGCCATTTTCTGTTTCCTTGGGCAACTCTGCGCCAGAGGTAACAGGACATTGTCTTGGTATAAAATGGGAGATGTTGGTTTATGCCTCTCTTCTGCCAATCTGCTTTCAAGTTTTTTCCAGCAATTTTTGCCAAATGTTGAGTTCTTGCCCCAAAAGCTTGGCTCTTTGGGTTTATGAAACACCAGATTCCTATGGTCATTTGCCACTGTGTCTTGTGTATGTAAAGTCTCCCACTGATCCACCACTCCAATGCTTAGTATCAGATTGTTTTGATGATCTTCTCTCTGCAATACTGTTTGAAATCCAGAACTGCCAGGCTGCCTTCCTTAACATTTTTCCATTGATTCCTTTGAAATTCTTGTCATTTTGTTCTTTCAGATGAATTTTATTACAATGTTTTGTTACAATTATTCTATAAAATAATCCTTTTGTAGTTCGACTGCTATGGCACTGAACAAGCAAATGAATTAGGTAGAATTGTAATTTTTATTATATTGACTTGGCTTGTAGCTGTTCATTTGCTTAGTCATGTCCGACTCTTCATGAACCCATGGACTTTGTTCATGGGGTTTTCTTGGCAAAGATATTGGAGCGGTCTTCCATTTCCTATTCCATTGTGTCCTCATTTTACAGAAGAGGAAATGTTGCAAATGGGGTTAAGTGACTTGCCGAGAGTCACACAGCTCATAAGCATTGGAGGCTGGATTTCAACTCAGATCTTTTTGTTTCTAGGACTGGTGTTCTATGCATTGCACCACCTAGCTGCCCCTATGGTGTGGCTTACCCGTGATTAATTCATTTTACTCTAATTGTTTAGATCTCCTCTTATTTGTGTGAAAAATGTTTTGTAGTTGTATTGATACAATCCCTGGTCTTGTCCTGGCAGGAAAACTCTGATGCCAACTGTATTTAGGAATGCTAGCTGCATGTTTGATACCTGTGTTCTGGATAATATAGACTAGATCACAGTATAGTTAGATGCATTTGGAATTTGTTTGTCTGAGAAAGATCTGGGGATTTTACTGGAGCCAGGCTTCCCAAGAGTCAACATTGTAGTATGGTGGCCAAGAAAGCCGATGTGACATCAGGTAACATAAGCAGACTCATGCTATCCCCAGCAAGTGAAGTGAGAGTCATGCTGTCCTCTGCCCGATAGAGTGGGGAGCACATTGGGAGCCCAGAGCACTGTGTTCAGTTCTGGGCACCTATTCAACATGAGCTCTTGCCTTCCTTGTGTCCCCAAATCACATTGAAAAATTAGCCACCTTCTCTGTGGCCCTTTTAAGCATTTTCTGAGCATGAGTAACTTCAAGAGGGACCCTTTCTCTATTTGTACCACCCAGGACTTCTGGAAGGCAGGATGCCCAGGTTACCTTTTCCCTGTGAAGGTCTGCTCAGGTTCTCATCCTTTTCCTTTCCCACTCTAATTTCTTAACTGCTCCTTAGCCCACCTCGATCTCCTCAAATATTTAGTCCATTCAGCTCCCTAGTTCATCTCCCAACTGAGCTCCCCAGCTCTTGGCCCAAGATTCCCCACTTACCATCCCCAGGTAGCCAATGAACCAGTTCTGAAGGGTGAGGGAAGCATTGAAAATACTGGCAAATGGTGTAGTATCTAGAAGACAAGACCTGGGCCAGGATCCATGTGCCAAGTGTCAAGAAGCATAGGAGCAGGCCTGAGGAAACTCCAGAGCTCAGCCCTTCCAGGCCCAGTTGGTGAGATAACCACTTAGACCCAGGCAACATCACATCCTGCAGGGAGAGACCAAAAATGAGGACTTAGCGGGGAGAAACAGGAGGGGAAGTCAGTTGTGCTGGAGCCAGCTGGGAGAGCTCTTGAGCCAATTGTCCAGTTTTCAGAGTGAGCATTTGCATTTTGGAAATTGTCGAATGAGACAAATTAGGACTTGATTTATTGTTTTGTTGTTGTTTCGACTTAAGAAAATGATGAAAAAGGTTCATGAGGCAGATTAAATTTAATAATATGTCATGTGTTCTCCCCCCACCCCAGAAAGCCAGTTGTAAAACATTTACTAGCACATCTCTGCATGTAACTGATATAAGGTGAGAGACAGAAAGGAAGACAAAGGAGAAGAAACATGGGGAGGAATGTGGGAGAAGAGGCACAAGAGGAAGAGATCGAAGTTGGAATACAGAAAAGATTTATAGGAAGGGGGAGCAATAGACTCAGCAGGGTTTAAAAAGGGAGGGAGGATATCAGAGCTGGGAAATCATGAGGAAAGGGAAGAAAAGGAGTAAGAGGACAGTTGTGGAGAAATAGTGATGCCCAGTTTCCAGGCCGCGTGTGCTGAGACCAGTTCTTAGCCTCTCTTACCCTCATTGTCCTCCAGGTCCCCTGCCCCTGTGCTCCTAAAGAGGCAAGTGAAGCAAGGTTTGTGGTGGGGGCTTGCTTGAATCCTGATTAAATGCACATTCAGAGGAGAGTCTCTAGTGTCAGGTCACCTCTATCACAATGTCTATACATGATATATACAATGTAAAAAGAAAGTAATTTTACAATGAGGACATTAGCAGCGAGCTAGTCCAGGAAAAGTGGCAACTAGGCGGTATAGTAGAAAGAGCATCAGGCCTGGAATAAAAAAGACTGGAGTTCAAATCCAGCCTCAGGCACTTATTAGCCGTATGTCGCTGAGCTAGTTGCTTAACCCCTATTTGCCTCAGTTCCTCATCTGTAAAATGGGGACACCGTAGAAGGAAATGGTAAACCACTCCAATATTTTTGCTGAGAAAAGTCCATGAAAAAATCCATGGCTTTATGTAGAGTCGGAAGGACTAAAGAACAACATATGTGTGTGTGTGTGTGTGTGTGTGTGTGTGTATGTGTCTCTGTGTGTGTCTATATAAGTGCTATCTATTATTTTTATCTTAATTATTATTTCATCCCTCAAAAGATAGAGGTAATGACAAGAAAAATTTCTTATCTGGGCTGATTTTGCTGACTGAGGAAGAAGTGGTTGCTGAAGTAGAAATAATGGGAACCTTGGGGGAAAATGATGGAAGGAAATCATGGAAGGAAAGGTAAAGTAGGAAGAGTTCCCTACATAATCTAGACTTTGAGAGAGTGAATTACAAAGGATTAGGGGAAAACATCAGTAGGATCCAATTACCTAATATTCTGGATTAGAATTGATTTATGAGGGGGAAAGGAAAGCTCTCAATAATCACATTCTGAGGACACAAACAGAAATTACACTGATGAGAGTAGCCTTCTAGAGAACTTACCAATCATCTCGGATTTTTGAAAGTGGTAGGTAGAAAAGGGAAGCCAGGTTAAGTCATTGGGTACAATTTCAAAAGTGTGGCACCGAACTATAAAAATGGTGCCAGGAGTAATAAATCCCAGAATGAACTGAGGCTTATTCTGGATGGTAAAAATAATTAAAAGGGACTTTTTAGTTATGTTGGAGGCAAAAGGAGGATAAAAGAAGGGCTAAAATTACTGTTCAGGGGATGTGGGATGATAATGGTGAGATAGATTAACTATTTAGGCTTTTTTGTTGCTGGTTCTGTCTTATATTTCAAAGAAACTAATTGTTGGACTGAGAAGGATAAAGCAAAAATGGTTAAGAAGGAATGGAAATCCCAGAGACTTAGAGATAAGAATGTCTAATTGTCTTCAATAAGTTCAAGTCATCAGATGAGAATAAATCATATCCTAAAGGGCTGAAAATACTGGGAGCTTTTATTATTAAGTTACTACTAAGGATTTGAAAGATTTTGAGAATAGTAGAGGAGCTAGAGGAGATAAGTTTCTTCTTTAAAAATTGTTATTTTTTATAATAAGATTTTTTATTTTTAATTTGTAATGCTCAGTTCCACATAATTCTGAGCTCCAGATTTTCTTCCCTGCCTCCCCAAGACAGCATGGAATCCGACATATCTTCTATATACAACTTTGCATTGAATTTATTTACACAATAGTCAAGTTGTAAAGAAGAATTATGATCAATGGAATGAATCAGGAGAAAGAAGAAACAAAACAAAAAAAAACCAAAAACAAACAAGAGAAAAAACAAAGGGCAAAAAAGGGAGAGCAAACAGTGTGCCTCAATCTGCATTCATACTTTATAGTTCTTTCTCTGGATGTAGATAATTCTCTCCATCATGAGTCCTTTGCTGTTGTCTTTGTACCTTCTACTGCTGAGAAGAGCAAAGTCTATCAGGGTTAGTCCTCACAGAATCCATGTAAATGTGGTTGTGTATAATGTTTTCCTGGTTCTGCTCTGCTTGCTCAGCATTATGTCATGTAGGTTTTTGCAGGTTATTATGAAGTCTGTATCATCCCCATTTCCTATAGCAGAGTAGTATTCCATTACCTTCATATACCACAGCTTGTTCAGTCATTCCCCAATTGATGGGCGTCCCTTTGATTTCCAATTCTTAGCTACCACAAAAAGAGCTGCTACAAATATTTTTGTACATATGAGTCCTTTCCCACTTGTGTGATCTCTTTGGGATACAAGCCTAGAGGTGGTATTGCTGGGTCAAAGGGCATGAACATTTTTATAGCCCTTTGGGCATAGTTCCAAATTGCTCTCCAGAATGGCTGGATCAGTTCGCAACTCCACCAGCAATGTAATAATGTTCCAATTTTCCCACATCCTCTCCAGCATTTATCATTTTCCTGTTTTGTCATTTTAGCCAATCTGACAGGAGAGATGTGGTACTCAGAGTTGTTTTGATTTGCATTTCTGTAATCAGTAGTGATTTCAGGCATTTTTTCATATGCCTATAGATATCTTTAATTTCTTCCTCTGAAAACTGTGTTCATATCCTTTGACCATTTCTCAGTTGGGGAATGACTTGTTTTCCTATAAATTTTGCTCCATTCCCTGTGTATTTTAGAGATGAGGCCTTTATCAGAGACACTAGTCGTAAAGATTTTCTCCCAATTTTCTGCTTCCCTCCTAATCTTTGTTGCATTGGGTTTGTTTATACAAAAACATTTCAGTTTAATGTAATCAAAAGTATCTATTTTGCATTTTGTAATGCTCTCTATCTCTTGTTGTGTCATGAATTCTTTGCTTTACCTTAAATCTGATAGGTAAACTATTCCTTGCTCTCCCAAATTGCTTATAGTATCAGTCTTGATTTCTAAATCATGAACCAATTTTGACTTTATTTTGGTATATGGTGTAAGATATTGGTCTATGCCCAATTTCTGCCCTACCATTTTCCAATTTTCCCAGCAGTTTTTGTGAAATAGTGAATTCTTAGCCCAGAAGCTGGATTCTTTGGGTTTTTCAAAGAGTAGATTGCTATACTCGTTGACTTCTCTATCTTGTATACCTATCCTATTCCACTGATCCACTACTCTGTTTCTTAGCAAGTACCAGTAGTTTTCATGACTGCTGCTTTGTTAGTACAGTTTAATATCGGGTATGGCTAAGCCACCTTCCCTAGCATTTCTTCTCATTAATTCCATAGATATTCTGGACCTCTTGTTCTTCCAGATGAATTTTGTTATTATTTTACCCAGCTCTGTAAAATTTTTTTTGGTAGTTCGATTGCTATGGCACTGAATAGATACATTAATTTAGGTAAAATTGCTATTTTTATTATATTACCTCAGCCTAACCATGAGCAACTCATATTTTCCCATTTACTAAGATATGACTTTTTCATGTGAAAAGTGTTTTATAATTATGTTCCTATAGGCCCTGGGTTTGTCTTGGCAGATAGAGTCCCTAATATTTTATAGTGTTTACAGTAACTTTGGAAGGAATTTTTCTTTCTATCTCTTGCTGTTGGGCTTCGTTAGTAATGTATAGGAATGCTGAGGATTTATGTGGGTTTATTTTATATCTTCCATCTTTGCTAAAGTTGTTTATTATTTCAAGTAGTTTTTTTACTTGATTCTCTAGGATTCTCTAAGTAAATCATCATATCGTCTGCAAAAAGTGATAATTTAGTTTGTTCTTTGCGTATTCTAATTCCTCCAATTTGTTTTTCTTCTCTTATTGCTATAACCAACATTTCTGGTACCAAATTGAATAGCAGGGGTGAAAATGGAAATCCTTGTTTCACCCTTGATTTATTGGGAATGCATCTAGCTTATCCCCATTAGAAATAATGGTTGTTGATGGTTTTAGGTAGATGCTATTTATAATTTTTAGGAAGGCTCCATTTATTCCTATGCTTTCTAGTGTTTTTAATAGGAATGGGTATTGCATTTTGTCAAAGGCTTTTTTTGTATCTATTGAGATGATCATATGGTTTCTGCTAGTTTTGTTGTTTATATGATCAATTATGCTGATAGTTTTCCTAATACTGAACCAGTCTTACATTCCTGGAATAAATCCTACCTGGTCGTAGTGTATTACTCTAGTGATATGCTGCTGCAATGTTTTTGCTAATATTTGATTTAAAAATTTTGCATCAATATTTATTAGGAGAATTGGTCTATAACTTTATTTTTCTGTTTTGACTCTTCTTGTTTTGGGTGTTAGTACTATATTTGTGTCATAAAAAGAATTTGGTAGGACTCCTTCTTAACCTATTTTCCCAAATAGTCTATAAATTATAGGAATTATTCTTTAAATGTTTGATAAAATTCACATGTAAAACGATCTGGCCTTGGAGATTTTTTCATAGGGAGTTCATTGATGGCTTACTCAATTTCTTCTTCTGAGATGGGGCTATTTAGGAATTTTATTTCCTCTTCTGTTAGCCTGGGCAATTTATATTTTTGTAGATATTCATCCATATCCCTAAGGTTGTCAAATTTATGGGCATACAATTGGGCAAAATAATTCCTCATTATTGTTTTGATTTCTTCTTCATTAGAGGTGTATTTACCCTTTTCATTTTTGATACTTATAATTTGATTTTCTTCTTTTTTTAAAATCAAATTGACAAAAGGTTTATTATTTTTACTGTTTTTTCATAAAACCAGCTCTTTGTTTTATTTATTAATTCAATAGTTTTCTTGATTTCAATTTTATTAATCTCTACCTTGATTTTCAGTATTTCTAATTTGCTATTTAATTGGGTATTTTCAATTTGTTCTTTTTCTAGCTTTTTTAGTTGCAAGCCCAATTCATTGATGTCCTTTTTCTCTATTTTATTCATGTGTTTAGAGATATAAAACTGCTTTTGCTGCGTCCCATAAGCTTCAGTATGTTGTCTCATTATTGTCATTCTCTTGAATGAAGTTATTCATTGTTTCTGATTTGTTCTTTGTCCCACTCATTCTTTAGAATTAGATTATTTAGTTTCCAATTAATTTTTAGCTTATTTTTCTATGGTTCTTTATGACAAATAATTTTTATTGCATTGTGATCTGAAAAGTATGCTTTGACTACATCTGCCTTTCTGCACTGGATTGTGAGGTTTTTATGCCCTAGTCCACGATCAATTTTCGAATATGTGCCATGTACCACTGAGAAAAAAATATATATTCCTTTTTATCCCCATTCCGTTTTCTCCAGACGTCTATCATATTTGCCTTTTCTAAAATTGTCTTCACCTCCTTAACTTCTTTCTTGTTTATTTTGATGTTAGATTTATCAAGTTCAGAGAGGGGGAGGTTGAGGTCTCCCATTATGATAGTTTTGCTGTCTATTTCTTCGTGTAACTCCCTTAACATCTCCTCTAAGAATCTGCATGTCATACCACTTGGTGCAAATACGTTAAACAATGATATTGCTTCATTGTTTATGGTGCCTTTTAGCAGGATGTAGTGTTCTTTCTTATCTCTTTTAATTAGATCTGTCTTTACTTTTGCTTTGTCTGAGATTAGGATTGCTGCACTTGTTTTTTTTTTTTACTTTAGCTGAAGTGCAATATATTTTACTCCAGCCTTTTACCTTTACCCTGTGTGTATCCCCCTGTTTCTAACTTATTGTAGGATTATGGTTTTAATCCGTTCTGCTGTCCACTTCCGTTTTATGGGAAAGTTCATCCCATTCACATTCACAGTTATTACTATCTATGTCTTTTTCCCCATCCTATTTCCTCTCTGTTTATGCTTTTATTTCTCCCTTTCCCCCTCCACTCCTGTACAAAGTTTTGTTTTTGACTGCCACCTTCCTCAGTTTACCCTCCTTCTTGATTCCCCTCCCTTATCTTATCATTTTCCACTTGCTATTTCTTCCCTCCCTTCTGACCACCTCCCTCCCTTTTTCCCCCTCTCTCCTCCTACTGCTTGTAGGACAAGTTAGATTTCTATACTTATCAGGGTATGTTATTCTCTTCTTGAAGGAAATATGATGAGAGTAAAGCTCAAGTACTGCCCTTCTCCCTGCCTTCTTTTCCTCTACTATAATGTGTTTTTGTGCCTCTTCATTTGGTGTAATTTACCCTTTTCTACCTCCTTACCTCTTCTCCCTGAACCCTCCCTTTACATCTCTTAATTATGTTTTTTATTGTTATATAAGTTATTTTATATAGACATCCACAGTCTATGTGTATCCCTTTCAATTGTCATAATAACTGTACTATTCTCAATGTTCGACATATATATATATATATACACGTGTTTATATGTATATATATATGTATTTGTACATATATATACATATAACATACATAAGATGATATAAACCTATATAAAGATGCAAATAATTTGCCCTTATTGATTAATAAGGTTTGTGGGGGATTTTTCCCCTTGTTTACCTTTTTAGGTCTCTCTTGAGCTTTCTATTTGAAGATCAAATTTTCCATTGAATTCTGGCCTTTTCATCAGGAAGGTGTAGAATTCACTTATTTCATTCAATGTCCATCTCCTTGCCTGGAAAATTATGCTCAATTTTGCTGGGTAGTTGATCCTTGGCTGTAGTCCCAGCTCTTTTGTCCTTCAGAAAATCATATTCCAATTTCTCCTGTCATTTAATGTGGAAGCTGAAATACCCTGCGTGATCCTGACTATAGTTCCACGATATTTGAATTATTTCTTTTTGGCTGTTTGTAGTACTTTCTCCTTGACTTTGTCAATCTGAAATTTGGTATAATATTTATTAGAGTTTTCAATTTGGGATCTCTTTCAAGGGGTGATCGGTGGATTCTTTCAATGACTATTTTATCCTCTGGTTGTAGGACCTCTGGGCCGTTAACTTTGATAATTTCTTTGAAGATACTGTCAAGGTTCTTTTTTTCATCGTGAATTTCTGGTAGACCAATAATTCTTAAATTGTCTCTCCTGTATTTGTTTTCCAGGTCAGTTGTTTTTCCAATCAGATATATCACATTTTCTTCTATTTTTTCATTCTTTACATTCTGTTTTACTACTTCTTGATGCCTCACAGAGTCATTAGCTTCTACTTGCTCAATTTTAATTTTTTTAATGTTCATTTTTTTAAAATTTATTTTTAATATGTTTGGTTTTCAGCATTGATTTTCACAGGCGTTTGAACTACAAATTTTGTCCCCATTTCCTCCCCCCACCCCACTCCAAGATGGCGTACACTCTGGTTGCCCTGTTCCCCAGTCTGACCTCCCCTCCGTCACCCCATTCCCCTCCCATCCCCCTTTCTCTTCCTTTCTTGTAGGGCAAGATAAATCCCTATGCCCCATTGCCTGTGCATCTTATTTTCTAGTTGCATGAAAAAAAACTTTTTTACTTTTGAACATCTACTTTTTTAAA
>JAQQSZ010015785.1:0-11185 GCA_028646595.1 Phalanger gymnotis | reverse complement strand
GGGGAGAGAAGAGGGATGGGGAGGGGAAGGAAGGAGAGGGAAGGGGAGGGGAGGAAAGGGAAAGGGAGAGGAGGGGAGGGAAGGAGAGGATGAAGAAAGTGGGAGAGGAAAGGGGAGGGGGAGGAAAGGGTAGGGGAGGGAAGGGAAGAGCAGGGGAGAGAAGCGGGATGGGGAGGGGAAGGAAGGGGAGGGAAGGGGAGGGGAGGGGAGGGAAGGAGAGGATGAAGAAAGTGGGGTGCTATAGCACTGCAATGCTCCACCAGACGCTCACAGCTATTTGCATGGTCACTTGAAACCGAAATCCATTCCCACTGTCCAGTGTGAAGGCGTCTTTGAGGGCCAATAGCATTTGCATACCAGGACTGTTCCTACCACTGAAAAAGTCCAGTTAGCCCCCACCCCAGCTTCTCTGCCAGGAATAACTTGGCGGAGGCCAGCTGGTCCGGCCTAACTGACGGTGTTTCATGTCAAGCTCTGGCTGGCAGGCTTCCACCAGAAGTGAAGGGGCCAGAGTCCCCTGGTAGGAAGCAGGGCTCCAAGCCCTTACACAAGGGCAAAATGTGTACGCCCCAAGGCTGGCAAGGGAATGCCAGCTGATCTTGTGAGCCTTTGAGAAGTCATATCTGCCTGCTATTGTCCACAGTCACAGCTGCCATGAGTGCGGGGCCTTTCAATCTCAAGAGATTTGAAAAGTGTTAATCAATCAACCCCCATGTAAGCAATGAAAGTTTGATCCTCCCCATCTTCCTTGTGGGAATACTGAGGCTTTTCTGAGAGGGCAGGTCCCATATGTCATTAGGAGCCTCACAGAAAAGAGCAGAAACTGGAAGTTTTAGCATTGGTCAGGTTTTACAAAGTCCTTTCCTCTTAACACCCTGTGACCGGTAAGGAAGCGACTTGGCCAAAGCCACACAGAGTAAGAAACAGAGCCAGAATTCCAACCTTGGTCCTCTGACTCCAAAGCCAGTCTTCTTCCCCATGTTTGAGGTCTCCCCTGTGGCTAGGACAGTGGCAGGGCAGGGGGTAGGGGGGTGGGGGGCGGCTGCTGTTCAAAATGGGCTGAGAGTTGGGAGAGTTAGGGACAATAAAAGGGTCAGTTTGCTCGGGTTATACCAGGAAGGTCAAGGAAAGGCGGGGATGAAGGGGAGGGAAAGCACTCTCTGAAGAAAGCACACCGTTCCTCTTTTCTTTTTTTCTGGGAGAATGAGCTTTGTCTGGAAAGGACGGAACCAAAATGGGTAACAGATTAGTACCAAGAGAAGAGGTGAGCCCTAGCCAGTAGTGCCTCACACCTGCTGGGGTACTGTCAGTAGCCTGGGAGAGACATGGAGAGAGAGAAGGGTCCCATGGCTAAAGGAAAGGCTAAGAGAACATCCCAGTAGAAAAAATATACCTTTGGATGGGGAAGGAACTTATCTCATCTGTAATAAACTTCATAATAATCTACCAGAAAAACATAGAAAATCCAATAGACCAGAAAAGAAACAGAGTCACAGAACCACACATTCAGAGCTGAATGGGACCTTAGAGACTCTCAAGTACAGCTCCCTCTTTTTACCAATGAGGAAACTGAGTCACAGAGAGGTTCCATGACTTCTTCAGGGTCACGGAGCAGGATTCAGAGCCAGGTCTTCTGGGCTTTCCACTATTCTGCTTCTCACGTCCTGTCTTGTCCAAACTGCACAGTTTTCCTCCCTTTTTTTTTTACACATACTGTCACATCCTGTTTTCTCTGCCAAGGAGAATGACCTTTGGACAGGAAAGAACTGAACAAAAATCGTGACCAAGGAGCTAATGGCCAAGGTAAGTGAAGAGAAAGTTATGAGAACCTCAAGCTGTCCCGAATGCCCAAAGGATCAATATCTTTGTTGGCCATGGCACCTGCCCCACTGGCCGGGATGGTAGAAGGGTCTCCAGAGGCCTGGAGAAGGACCAATGCGGTTCAACTTGTCATCAAAGGAAAAAAAAAATCAAGTCTGCGAACTTGAGGCTAGTGAAACTGACTCAAACTCCTAAGAATATTCTAGAATGGATGGCTCTGGAATACAATGACAACTCTGTAGAAAAGGAAGCACGGATCCCAAAGGCCAGTTTGGATTCCTCAATAACAGGTCAGGTCCAAAAACTGCTGGGAAAACTGGAGAACAGAATGGCAGAAACTAGACATAAACCAACATTTTACACCGTATACCAAGATAAGGTCCTAAAGGGGACATGATTTACACATAAAGGGTGATACCATAAGCAAACTAGGAGAGCAAGGAATAGTTTACCTGTCAGATCCATGGAGAAGGGAAGAATTTAGGACCAAACAAGAGACAGAGAGCGTTACAAAATGCAAAATGGATGATTTTGGTTACATTAAATTAAAAAGGTATTGCATGAACAAAGCCAATGTAATCAAGGTTAGAAGGGAAGCAGAAAGCTGGGAAACAATTTTTTACAGCCAAGGTCTCTGATAAATGCCTCATTTCTCAAATATATAAATAACTGAGTCAAATTTACAAGAATACAAGTCATTCCCCAATTGAGAAATGGTCAAAGGATACAGAACGGGCAGTTTGCAGAGGAAGAAATGAAAGCCAACTATAGGCATATGAAAACATGCTCGAAATCACTACTGATTAGAGGAATGCCGATCAAAACAGCTGTGAGCTACCACCTCACACCTAGCAGACTGGCCAACAGAACAAAACAGGAAAATGACAAATGTTGGAGACCGTGTGGGAAAATTGGAGCCCCGCCCCGCAGGCCTTCACGCCCTGCCTCCCGCCCCACCTACATCAGGCCCCGCCCCTCGCACTGCGCGCATGCGCGCGCACGCTCACGCACATCCATGCATACGATGGCTGTTGCAGTGAAAAGGCCTCAGACCTGACTAAATGATGCCAGAGTGGAAACCCGCGTGGCCAGCATGAGCTCTGAGCGCCCCCTGGAGGACGGAGAGGAAATTGAGCCGACAAGGCACCGCCCTTCTCTCTCCTCCCTTCGCCCTATCTCCCCACATACATTTTAGGGTTTTTTCTTTTGTTTCGTTGTAGCAAAAATGAGTGTTGTTCTTTGTCATAGACTTTTCCTGCATCTATTGGGACAATCATGGGATCTGCGATTTTTTACTCTTTAATAGGATCAGTTATATGGATTGTTTTCCTAATATGAACCTTCCTTCCATCCCTACTATAAATGCATATTCATAATTAATGATTTCTTGGCTAACTCTCTATAGTCTGTTTGACAGAATTTTTTTTAAGTTTTCAATCAACATTCTTTGATAGTGATCTATACTTCTATGTTTTATCATTCCTGTTTTATGTATTAAAATACTATATTTGTCTCATCCAAGGCACTGTACTAGGTTGCTTTCTTTCCCAGTTTTTGGGAATAATTCATTCAATTTGGGTACAAATTGGCCTTTAAAAGTTTAGTAGAATTCTCCTGTGAATCCATCAAGATCAAGACTTTCTTTTGTTTCCCTTTTCTGAGAATGGATTGTTTCAGATCTCTGGTCATCTGTTAATTTGGATATTTTATATTTTGAAATGTTTTCTTTTGTGTTCTCAGTGCTATTTTATTCATTTGATTTTCTGCCCTCCTCTTTTTAATCGTATTGGCTAAAGGTTTCTCAATTTTTTTTAGCATTTTCAAAAAATCGGCTTTTAGTTTTATTTGCCATTTCAATACATCTTTTAATTTCCAGTTTATCTATTTCTCCTGTAATTTTTAGTATCTCCTCTTTTGCACTCATTTTAGGTTTTCTTGTTTGCTTTATAATTTTTTAATTCCATATTCAGTTTATTAATCCTCTTTTTTTATTTTGTTAATGTATGTTTTCAGGGATATGATTTTTCCCCCTGAGAGATGCTTTAGATGCATTCTTTTTTCAATTAAAATTTTTTTAATATTTTAATTTATTTTTATATCTTTTAAGCATTCTTGTCTTTTTAAATTTTGAGTTCCAAAGTCCTTCCCTTGCTCCCACACCTACTGAGAAGACAAGCGATACATCAATTATACATGTGAAATCATGCAAAACATATTCCATATTTGCCACATTTTTTAAAAGCAAAAAAAAGTGAAAAACTAAATTGTAGTTTGCACTCTTTTTTGTTCTCTCACAAGTCCTTTGGAATTGTCTGGGATCATTTTATTGATTAGAATAGCCATTATAACATTGCTGTTACTCTGCACAATGATCTCCCCATCCTCGCTTCACTTGGAATCAGTTCATACAGGCCCCCCCATGTTTTTTTTTCTGAAACCACCCCTCATCATTTATTAGTACAATAGTATTCCATCACAATCATATACCACAGCTTGTTCAGTCATTCCCCAATTAATGAGCATCCCCTCAATTTCCAATTCTTGACCACCACAATGTATGGGGTATTGAGGGAGGACTAGGGGGGCAGACAGATAGCAATTTCCTATTTGGATATTTGCAGAATATTCCTGGTCATCTTTTGGACTAATTTCAGATTCAGCCTTTAAGAGAGAGGAATTTCGTGGTGTCTCAAGTAGAAGGTCTTGTGCAGACATTTGTACTCCCTCTTGAGATGATTTATACACGTGGATAAGGTTTAGGTAAGTAGCTCTCACACTGTACTACCCAAGGCCTCCAGTTGTCATACACATATGTAATGTGTCCTACAGATTGTAATGTGTCCAATACATAGTATGGTATAGCCAATATGTCATGTGAATATAAGATATATCAAATTATGAAATTATTTATGGGGTGCTAGAAGAAAGAGGAAGGTGAAGTGAAAGAGACACTTTGCAAAGAATAATACTAGGGAATCATGCCTTGTATCCACCATGTTCTGTCATGTACTTGGAAACTTCAATCAGATTCTTGTCAGGGTCTCGGAAGTACACTGATTCGATCGGCCCCAGAGCCCCAGTTCTGGTCACTGGGCCCTCTTCAATAGGGATATTGCAGCTCTGTTACAAGGAAAGGACGTGAGTCATTCTCATGGATCAATTCCAAAGTAGGGAACATCAGGAGTTGTATCTCAAGGAGTACCTTTAGAAGCACAGAGAGCTTCTCAAAGGTCCCTCAAAGTCGGTTAGTTTCACACCCTCATGTTCCAGAATTCCTAAAGGGACATTGGAGACCATCCATCTAATCTGGCTCTCAGTGGAACAAGAATCCTGCAAGGAAGACCCGAGTTTCAATTGTGCCTCAGACACTAGGTGCTGACCAAATCACTTAACCTCTCAATCTCAGTTTCTTCATCTGTAAAATGCGAACAATAGCACCTACCTCCCAGGATTGTTGTGAGGATACAATGAGATAAGATTTGTAAATCTCTTTACAAATTTTATATAAATACTATCTATAGATAATTTTATATAAATCTACACAAATGCTAGCTAGTAGCAGCAGCAGTAGTGGAATCTCTGGGTCAAAGGGTGTGAACATTTTAGCCACTTTATTTGCAAAATTCCAAATCGCTTTACCAGAACGGCTATACTGATACACAGCTCCACCAACAATGTATTAGTGTCCCTTTATTCCACAATACCTCAAATATTGACTATTCCAATATTTTACCAATTTTTAGAGTGTTAGGCAAAACCTCAGAGTTGTTTTGATTTGTATTTCTCTTTGTGTCTATTCTTTGGGGCATTCTTTCATACGGTTGTTAATAGATTGCAATTCTTCTTTTAAAAATTGTTCCTATCCTTTGATAATTTATCTGCTGGGGAGTGGATTTTGATTATATACATGTGTTTTTAGGTGGCAGCTAGGTGGTGCTGCAGTGGTTAGAGCACTGAACTTGGAGTTAGGAAGACCTGAATTCAAATCCAACCTCAGATACTTACTGGTTGTGTGACCCTGGGCAAGTCACTTAACCTCTGTTTGCTTTAATCCACTAGAGAAAGAAATGGCAAACCTCTGTAGCATCTTCACCAAGAAAGCCTTATGGCCAGGACTGGTATGCTACAGTGCATGAAGTCACAACAAATCAGACATGACTGAACGACTGAACAACGAGAAGAGTGTGTGTGTGTGTGTGTGTGTGTGTGTGTGTGTGTGTGTGTGCGTGCGTACGTACCTTGGATACCAAACCTTCATCAGAGAAATCTGATACAAAGATTTTTTTCCCCATTTGACTACTTTCTTTCTTGTCCTAGGCGCATTAATGTTGTCTATGCAGAATAGTTTCACATAATCATTTGTTTATTTTATCTTTTGTAATTGCCTCTAGTTTGGTCAAGAAAACATTTCCTACCAATAGTTTTGTAAGGCAAATGATCTGTTTCTTTTCTAATTTTTTTTGTAGCATGATTGTTAAGATTAAGTTCGTGTCTCCGTTTCTAACATATTGTGGAGTGTGGTGTAAGATGCTGGTCTAAGCCTAATTTCCATCAGACTAATCTCCAGTTTCCTTAGTAGTTTTTTTTTCCTTTTACCAAAATAAGGAGTTCTTTCCTAGATAATTGATGTTTTCCAGTTTATCAAACACTGAGTTATTGAGTTCCATTCCTTCTTATTCTCCTTTGTCCAGTCTGTTCCATTAATCTATTCTCTATTTTTAACCAATACCAAATGTTTTAATGTCTTCTGTTTTATAACAGTCTGAGATCTAGCAGAGCTATTCCTTTTTCATTCCCACCTCTTTTCATCATTTCCCTCGATGTTCTAGATCTTTTGTTTTTCTCCACATTATTTTTTATTATCAAGTTCCACAAAGTATCCCTTTGATAATTCGATTGGTATAACATTAAAACTGTAAATTAACTGGTGGTGTTGTCATTTTTATTATGTTGGCACAGCCTAGCCATGAGCACTAAATATTCCACCAACTATTTAAGTTTTTCTTTATTTTTTCAGAGAGTATTTTATAATTGAATCTGCATAAGTATTTTGTGTGTTTGTGTCCAAACATCTTATGCATTTTGTAGTTATTTGGAATTTGATTTCCTTTTCTCTCATTGCCTCTTGCATTTTATTAGTATTATATAGAAATGCAGTTGACTTTCTGAGGGCTGATTTTGAAACCAACGACTTCGTTGCAGCTATTAATTGTCTCAATTAGCATTTTATTCATTCCTTGGGATTTTCTAAGGAAACCATCATGTCATCATCAAATATGGATATTTTTTATTTCTACTTTACCTGTCTTATGCCTTCAATTTGTTTCTCTTGTCTTATTGCTATTAATAGCATTTCTAGAAATGTATCAGATAACAGTGAGGAAAGTGGGTCTCCTTGCTTACACCTGTATTTATTAAGAACACTTCTAGTATATCCTTATTGCATGGAATCTTTCATTTTGGTTTTAGATAGCTACTCTTCATGATATTAAAAAGGTCCCTCTATGCTTATACTTTGAGGTGTTATACTTTATCAAAGGCTTTTGTAGTGATGAAGAACCCACTACCTCTGGAGACAGAATACTGCAATTTTGCGTTATACTAATTATACAAATATATTCCTCAAATCAATGAGGAAGAATCATGTTGATCCTAAGTATGCTATTTCATATTCTTTCCTTTAGAATCTTCAATATTCATTACTTAGCCTGCCATTCAAGGCTCTCCCTAATAATGCACAAACTACTTTGAGTAATTTTAATGTTGTTGAATAAGCAGGGCTTCTTTTGGCAATGAATCAAGCAACAAGCATTTATTAATCATTTACCATCTGACAGGCGCTATGTTGAGCTAAGCATACAAAGCAAAGTAAAATTGGCATGCCTTCTGAATCTTCTCAAACCAAGATGGAGCACAAGGATGAAATTAGAAGGTGATTTAGAAAAATAGGGCCCCTGGGTCCCTTCTGGGACCATTCCCAGCTTGGATTCCTACGTGGCATTTGGTGGAATCCTCCTTTCCCTACTCCCTTCTTGTAGCACCATCTTCTCCTTTATACAAACCCATTTGTCAGAGATGAGGCAACAACGCCCTAAATCTAGGTCCTGACCCAGATTGACATTCCGCCGGCCATCACCTACCTTGAGACGTTCCACCACCTCATGGAGTGGGCAGTCAGTAATTAGGCAGACATCTATGGATCCTGGCACAGGGCTGTGGGCTTTGGGTTCAAACTCCTTCCCAACCTCATGAAGGTTAAATTTCTGATTTCCAAAACACAAGGCTTTCCGGTTTCCCTGTTTGTGTCAGAGTCAAGAATAAGGATAGAGGAAAGAACCCCAGGAGGCAAAGGTCACTCCTGGCTCAGGTGACACTTTCCTTCCTTGGTACCACTCCCATCTCCCTGCCTGACTGGGACTGTTGGGACATTTTCCAGACTCACCCCTTCATTATGGACCATGTTCTTAAGACCCAGAAGTGTCTGGGCAGTCTCAGACAGAAGGGCATAGAGAGGCTGGCTCCCCGTGACCTGGGCAAGAGTGCTTGGGCTCCATCCTCCCCCAACCCTCTACTGATCAAGGTGAAACCCTGAAAGATGCTGGCAGCCCTCCCAGAGGAGCCAGGCCCAAGTGGAGGCAGAATTTCCAGTAGGCCTTGCCTCACCGTACCTCTCAATCATTCCCCAGCCAGGTGCCAAACTCTGTCAGTTCCAATCCCTCCCTCAACTAAGGACAGAAGACAGAACTTCCTAGAGCCCAGTCCCATACTGAGAAGGTAGATGGTAGGAGCCATCCAAGTTGGATGTTTGGTAAGCCCCAGTCAGTCATAGGACGAGGGGGCAAAGTAGCATAGCGGTAGAAGTGCTGCACTGAGTGGTTCAGAGGGTGCAGTCACTGCGAGGGTGATGGCCTGAGACAGCACTGACGATGAGGGTGAAGAACAGTGTTTGGGCTTTTAAGGCACAGAGAGAAGTGGAATGACACTAAAGGAATTCCCGAGCTCCTGAACGGGTGTTTTGGTGGGTTGCTGGTGCTGGTGCAGGCGCATTTGTGGGTGATGGGGAGGTCAAGGGTCTGACCACGTTTGTGAGGGGCCAAGGTGGGGTGGAGGAGGACGTCCTGGCAATGGAGGAGCTTGAGAAGCCTCTAACACTCTCCAGCATGTCACTAAGAGAGGGACCTCCAGACCGAGAACCTGAGAGCAGGTGAGGACGGTCTTTCCCTGCATACGGAGGAATCTGGGGGCCGAAACTATCCAGGTTATGAAACTGGCAGATGAGTGCGTCTCCTGCGATATTCTAAAACACGGCCCTCGGCAATTGGGTCCTGACCAAGGGAGTCGAGCGTATCGCTGCTAGGGACACGAAACAGGCGAAACGGGAAAAACTTCCCAAAGCTGGGCTTCCAGCTGGCATGGAAGCCCTGCCAAAAGCCCCAACTGATGTCCAGGCCAAATGGATCACAGCAATCACATACTCCAAATTGAATCCTTCTGACATCTGGCTACAGCTGAGAGACCTACAAGGAAGGGGGCCCACCTACACAGCCAGGGGGTGCCACAGAACCCTGGGCCTGGAATCAGAAAGACCTGAGTTCAAATTTGGCCTCAGATACTTCCTAGCTGGGTGACCTTGGGCAAGTCATTTAACCTCTTCCCACCTCAGTTACATCATCTGTAAAATGGGGATAACAGAAGCACCTACCTCTCAAGCTTATTGTGAATATAAGATCATATTGGCAAAAGCACTTTGCAAACCTTAAAGCACTATATAAATTGCTAGTTACTACTACTAGTATCGCTACTACCAGCATTACCACCTTTCAACACAGTCCTTTCCACTCACGGGCAGCTCTAAGGGATAACAATTAACTCAATTTAGCCCAAGACCATATTAGTTTTCTGGCTACTCCATCCCATGTTGCTGCCTCCTGTTGAGCTCCCAGTCCACTCAGACCTCCAGAGTTTTATCAGACAAGCTGCTATCTAACCCTGCCTCCCCCATCTTCTACTTGGGAAGCACAAGTGTAAAACATTACATTTATCCCTATAGAATACCATCTTATTCTTTGAAAAACGATTTGGCCATTTGGGATTTGGTAAGTAAAGGCAGCAGCTTCGCACTCACTTGACTTGTTGGTCATGCTTGTAAAAGCTGCGCCTGGCCCCCCCTTTAGGTCAGTCCTCCAGCATCTGCCCAGATGCACTGACATGCTGCTTGTTAACAAAGTGATTTTGTCATGCCACATTCCTCCCACCAAACTTATGCAGTAGGTAATATGAGCGTTATTGTCCCCCAGGGGTAGAGTAGATCTGCTGGCCTCTGTGTCTGGGGCAAGGGGCAGCTGTCATTGAATCAGGAGGCCGGAGCTGCCACACAGGAGCCTAAGATGGCTGAAACAGAGGCACTGGCAGAGGAGGCCTGAGACCCTGGAGTAGGGAAGGAGGTGGGAAATGCAACCAGAGAGCAACTCTGGGGGCTGAGACTGAGAAGAACTAGCCTGGTCTCAACTGGCCTGGAGAGCTTACTTTATCTTTCCCTTGCCTTACTCTATGATCCTGAGAGGAGTCCTGGACATACACAGGCATGTACATGCATGCACACATGAGCACACACACGAGCACATACACACAAGAACATACATGTGCGTGCATGCACATGCCTGTGTACATATGCACGCTCTTATGCACATGTATGAACACATGCACATATGCACTGCACACATACATGTATGCACGCACCTGCATGTAGATATGCATCGCCACGTGGACACATGCATGTTTACATGCATGCATGCACATGGCACATGTATGCACATACCTGAACACATACCCACATGCACATACACGCGTACACGAACACACATGTGTGCATATATATAGGCACATGAATATACACACATGCACACACCCACACATGCACACACTCTTCTTTCTTTCCACAGGCCAAAGATCTGGGATGCTAACTGGGAGGGGGTTTATGAGGTGGCTGGAGGTGGATGGCTCCCTGTAGGAGCCCGGGACCCCTTCCCTTTCCCATGTACCATAGCATAGTAAGTAGTGGGAATAGTTGTGACCTACGTGAGGAGGGTCCAGACACAAAGGCCCAGGAACTCTGTACTTTTATTTGTATTTCACTCCCTCGATTAAATTCCAAAGCTAGCCAGTGCCATGATTTGAAGCCAGAGTGGCAGCTATGTTAGACTGAGTGCCCTCTTGTGACCAATGGAGATGATGCAGCCTATTCGGAAAGCTATCCCATGTGCGCACTAGAGAGACTGAGAAGCCCCAAGCCTGGTAGTGCCAACTACTGGATAAGTAATACAATGACCCTGTATTTGCCAGGTTTTCTCACCAATGTGAAGCA
>JAQQSZ010015784.1:0-11185 GCA_028646595.1 Phalanger gymnotis | reverse complement strand
AGGGCAGACTGGGGAACAGGGCAACCAGAGTGTATGCCATCTTGGAGTGGGGAGGGGGAAATGGGGAGAAAATTTGTAATTCAAACGACTGTGAAAATCAATGCTGAAAACTAAACATATTAAAAATAAATTAAAAAAAAGAAAGGCTGGGGAAAAACTATGCATAAGTGGTATCTTTATACATTTTTTTAAAGTTTTGAATGAACTAAGTTACAGAAAAAACATAAAGGGAAGTTTTACTTGACTGCTTAATTGAAAGGAAAAAGAAAGAGGGAGGGAAATAAATAGCTAAATAAAAACAAGAAAAAGGAACCAATAGGTGAATCTCCCAAAACTAGGTAAAACTGTAACAAACAGGGATGGGATGATAGACACTAACTGCTCAGGGAATAAGAACTGTTGAAATATGTTTTCCTTACACCTGATAAAGATAAAGTAAATGAAGAAATATAATCTTGTCTTTATGAGGAAAAGGTGAAAGAAACATAATTTTAAATAAATATTAGTAAAATGAAGAAAGTATAAGTCTAAGTTTCATAACTTTAAACTTGAATGGGGGAAATGTTCCAATGTAAAGAATAAGAATGATAAATTAGATTTTAAAAAACATAATATGTTGCTTAAAATAAAAGCATATAAGAGAAATAAACATATACACAAAATAAAATTAAATAAATGAAAATAAAATAAAATATTTATGTGCTCCAAAGTCTTATGTGAAAAGAAACATAAGTACTGGGTCTGTCTGGTCCAACATTACCTAAACATGAAGTATTAAAATTTCACAGAGCAAGCAATTAATAAATACTCCTGATGGTTCAGTGTGCCACAAACATTTATTTGTGATCCCACTCCCCTACAGTTCTGCATAGAAGATAATATGGAATTACATTGAGAAGCCTTGATGTTGTGCCATAACGTCCTTGTTTCTCCCATGTTGCCTTGCATCTGATGGAAATTCCTCTTCCCAGGACATCTAAAGAACGAATTTTGATTATGAAATCCTAAGAATTCTCTATCTCAATCAGATTATTATTGAGATTCTAAAGAACTTTTTCCCCACATTCTGTTTCAATGATTTGGCTAACAGCTACTGTGGGAGTGTAAAACCAACAGCAACTAGCTCACGTAATGCTGCAAGGCCAGGTTCTTTTGATCTGCTTTACTAAGGAAAGCAATGTTAAGGGGTTAACAATCTCAATTTAATCCAACATACAAATATCATTTACTTAGTTCAGGGGAAATAGCCAGCACCCTGAACTTCAGAGCAAATACAAATTACAAACATCAACAGACAGACTTTATCTAATTCAAATCACAATACATAGTTACTAGTGCCAACTTCTGGGTTGCAAAGCTGGGGAGCAGTTTGCAGCTTGCCTAGTGTCTCAACACTCCTTCCATGAGTGTGCCCCAAAATTGGAACACCAAGCTGTCCTCAATTATATGCTGTTCAGAGCCATGAGGGTTCTGACCTCACCCAGGCTGGTTGTGGGATAGTTGCCCATCCCCAGTGTCACATCATATACAGATCAATGACTCCCAATTGTCTCTGTGCTGAGAAATAACCAAGACAAAAATATACCACTTTATCTGCCCCATTCAAACAAAGGCCAGAATCATTAAAGGAGCTTAAGAAAAGAAAAGGAAAAAGTTCCACCTTAATTACTATTATATAATCCACCCCTCCAGGGACCATGGCCTAACAGAAATCTAAATTAAATGGCCACGGATACTGTAACAAACAGAAGCATTATACATGGTGATCACTTTCAGGGAAATATAACAAAACATATCATTCAGTATCATTCCCAAAATACTTGTTTACAATACACCATCCACCCCTAGGTTACAGCAAGTCAATCTCTTTAGTCCATACAGAGTGTCCAAGTAAAGTTCTTCTTGAGGATGTGTCCTCCACACAGCAGTTGCAGACTTCCTCCTGGCATCCTCAGGTACCAGCATGCTTTAATTAACAAAGTCTCAACACAAAGTTCAAATAGAGTTCTCTTGGGGAGGTGTCCTTCTCCCCAAACTGCTCCAGCACCCTTCTTCTGAGTTCTGGGGGGTCAACTGGGCAACAAAGTCAACAGGGTGGGCTCCTTGGGGGTCCAAGGCACTTCCTCCCACCCAACGTAGTCAAATCCACTTCTCCTTCCTGGGTCCCAAGCAGGCCCAGGGGAAGTCAGAAAAAGTCACAATCAGTGCCTTGCTGCAAAATTTCCATCTTGCCCCCGGGCTGAGCTCCAAGCTCCTGGGTTCCTGGTTTTCAAGCTCTGGCTGGCCATATCTGGCTTCTGCCAGAATCCAGATGTAGGCAGTTCCCCACCTTTGCCCTGACCTCACCAAAGTCAGTTGGAAGGCAGCTCACCACTCTCAGCTTTCCAGAGTTTTAATGCATTCATTCTTCAGCTCTGTCTGGGTCAATATTTCAGCAGCCACTCTACATTTCTTCTTTCTTTTCACCAGTTCCTCCTGCCAAATATGAACGAAGACAATTCTCCAAATCTCCAAGGCCATCCTCCACTCCTGTTTCAAAACTTGTCACACAATATAATCTCAAGACATTCACCCTTTCAGCACAGTCCTCCAGAGCTAAGCTTATCAACTCCAGCCCTTGCTCTGGGTATCCACACCTCCCCCAAGCCTCAGCTTGTTCTCCTCCCACAGCCTCTGCTCTGACTTCTTCCCTCCAGAATGCTAGTGGAGTAGGAAGGGGGAAGGAGAGGTTATCTCTCACAGGCCTTGCTCTGGGCTCCTGGGAGACCACTCCCATCACTGCCACTTGCCTGTTTGTCTTCAGGCCTCTGGAGCTCCACAGAACTGTAGCCACTACAAGTACAAAGAGCAGCTCAATAACGGGGAAACATTCAACCACTATCTCAGTACCCCAAAAGTCCATACTTTCTTTTTAATCTGCAGATTCTGCTGACTACACAATTTGTAGTAACAATCTTGCTAGCAGCTGCTGTGGGAGTATAACATCCACCAACAACCAGCACCCAGGAATCTGCCAACACAGGTTCTTTGATCTGCTTTACTAAGGAAAGGAACATTAAGGGGCTAACAATCTTACTTTAATCCAGCATACAAATATCATTCACTTAGTTCAGGGCAAATGCAAATTACAAACATCAACTGACAGACCTTGTCTGATTCAAATCGTACTAAGTAGTTACCAGAGCCAACTTCTGGGTTGCAAAGCTGGGGGGGGGGGACAGTTTGCAGCTTGTCCAGAGTCTCAACACTCCTTCTGCGAGTGTGCCCCAAAATTGGAATGCCAAGCCGTCCTCAATTATATGCTGTTCAGAGCCCTGAGGGCTCTGATCTCACCCAGGCTGGTTGTGGGATAGTTGCCTATCCCCATTATCACATCATATACAAATCAGTGACTCCCAGTTGTCTCTGTTCTGAGAAATAACCAAGACAAAAAGATCCCTCTTTATTTGCCCCATTCAAACAAAGGCCAGAATCATTGAAGGCACTTAAGAGAAGAAAAGCAGAAAGTCCCACCTTAATAACTTTTACAGATTCCTAGTTTTTTGCTAAGCACAGGTCAAAAGACAAAAACTATAATTCTGATGGTGATCCATTTACACTTTACCAACGTACTTTTCCTTCTTTTCAGGGGAATCTTCAAAATAATTGAAATTTGGAGGTGAAAATATTTTGTGAATTACACTGCTTCTAAAATCATATCTTACCTCTAGAGAGGGACCGAAGATATTTCCCTCTGTGGCTCCTGCCTCCTGAGTGTCTTTTAGATTATTGCCATCTGTCCAAGGAACCCTATGAGAGCAGAGCTCAAAGCAAGAGTTCCAAAGTGTGTCTTATCTTTCTCTCTTCTCTGTTGGATTTGTAATCTGCTAATGAATAAAGTAGTGTCTATCCCATCAAGACTTTAATAATCCTTATCTGGAAATTTGTTTATGATGTGTGTTTGTGGTTCTTATGTTCATTACCAATGGTTACATGACGTTTGTCCTCTACAGGTACCACCAGTGCATCCAAAATATTCAAGTGACCATTTTATCCTACATGAGCTCCCCAGAACTCTGAGCCACGAAAGCTATCATGCTACTGGCCAGCAACTTTCTCATCTTTAATTCAATGAGTTCCAAGTTTGTGATTTATATGACCTTTGCTAAAGTAGCCAATCCCGTGGTGCTTAATGATTCTCCTTTCCTTTCTTTGTGTTTTCCAATGGTAAATCCCTTTATTCTCCACAACAGTAACACCTGGATCACTTGGCTGTACTGCATTTGTTGAGGGATGAATAAGCTGTCTCTCTCTGGCTCAAAAATTCAAACTAGAAATCTAGAGAATAGTAGAAGCAGGGAATTTTACCAGTGGAAGGAATATTGGAGAATGACAATCATGTAGGATAAAGTGGGACCTGAGGCCTAGGATGAAATTTCTTTCAGGCAATATAGATTATTTTCTTTTATCTTAATTTTTCAACCATGATCTTTTCTGCATTGGACACTGTGTCTAAGAAAACCACACTCTCAGCAAATTCACAGTCATTGAGAGTAGAGTTCTAAGTTATGCAGTGAAGGATAAATCCACTTCATGGCTGGAATCCTTTAGTTTCTTAAATCTTTAAATCTGATCAAGTTCCTTCAAACTCCATTCTCCTCATCCTTCTGACATATCTCTATGGCACATTCACAATTGCCAAGCATGTGAGACTGCTTTGTGGACATATCACTATTGGATCTCTTGTGAGGTAGATTTCTCACTGCAACAGTTTCATGGATCATCTTGGTCACTCTGATGTTAAGTCTTCCTTTCACTTTGCTCCATTCCCAGGTCAATGATGTAAGAAAATATCCTATTTAATCCCTCCAGTTGAATAGTTTTTGTGAGGGTATCCCCAGCCCAAATCCCAGGATCACAGAACTAGAAATTTGGAAGGAGCCTTTGAGGCAATTTCTTCAACCCATACCAAAAAGTATTCCTGACACGTAACTTACCCCACAAAAGGTCATATATCCTCTGCTGGAAGATCTCTGAGGAAAGAAATCCTGCCCTTCTCGGGGAAACTATTTACACTTTTGGACAGTTCTAACTTTTAAGAAGTTGCTACCAAACTTGCCCTTTCCTACTTCCACACTTTCCTCTTGGTACTGCCCTCTGGGAACAAACTGAATCAACAAAATTCCTCTTCCACCATACAGCCATTCAAATATCTCAAGACAGTTTCTCAGTGCCACCCTCACTAACACCATCTTTTCTCATCTGGGCTAAACATCTTCACTGCCTTCTTTAACTTTATCTTGTAATTTCAGGACATATTCTCAGGGCCCTCTTTCCTCCTGTTGGACTTTTTCTAGACATTCTGCACCTTACGTGACAAGTAAAAATTTCTGAGAGACAGAGTTTCCGGGCAAATTGTAATGAATTTTATTAACTACTGCTAGCAAGTAGTCAGCAAAATGGGCACATTTGATCCCCTCGGACAACAAAGAGACTTAACCTGTGGAACCTTCTGTACTTGTAAAGCATTTGGAAAAAGGTGGGTGGCACCTGAGGGTTAAAATCAACTCTGATAGAATAATAAGCAAAGGCTGAATGAATATTATAATGAGAGCTGGGGTTGTTGTAATGAGAATCTAGGGGACATGGTTCTGATCCCTCAGTCTTGGTAAAAGATCCTTCTCTATACCCAAATCATCCTATATAGGGTAATCTAGACAAAAGGGAAAATCCACTTGTACTCAGACCTGTCTAAGTAAAGCACAATGGGCCAGAATCCATCAATTCACCTAAACTAAAATTTCTTTATGTTTTGAATAAATCTGAGTTTTCCCAGTAGGATTCCTCTGTCTAATATTTCTTGTCTTTATTAGTCCTGCCCTTCAAAGGCTGACTGAATAACCTACACATGCTGATTTCTAAATGAGAAAAAGGGGGAAAATATTAGTTCTAATTCAATACTTGGCTATTAATGGAGGAGAGAAATAATCATTTCTCTGACTTATCAATATCCTCCTCAATCTGTGTCACACAGAATGGAGCACAATATGTCCAATTAGTCCTCATGAGGGCATGAGTTGTGGTGGTATTTTGTTTTGTTTTTGTTTTTTCACTGCTTCAATTCTTATTTAGCCTTAATCACTGAATGCGCATTGCTTTAGCCAAACTGAGACCTGTCAAAGGCCTAAGCTTAAAAAGTCCATGGTCCTCCCCTGCATGCTGGGCCATCTCCAGCTGTCAAGATCTAGACCTCCCCTCTGGAACCAGGTGACTCCAGAAGAAAAAGTGAAGTTGGTGACTTTGCAAAGCCCTCCCTCACTTAAATCCAACTCACTTACATATTATGGAATCACCACCTTGATGTCATAGTCTTCTTTGTAAACAGAGGACCAAAAACAAAAACAGAAACAAAGAGGGCAGAATAGAGTGAGACCCTTACCACCCAATTTCTTGAAGTTAAGTTCATCTTAAGGTAGCACAAGGTAACATGAAGTCTTTTAGCTGTTAGATCACACACAGTTAAAATGATAAATTCTCCACTATAGGTCTCAGAACTTCTTCAGAAAAATGGGTGTGTGGGGCAGCTACATGGCTCAGTGGTTAGAGCACTGGTCCTGGAGTCAAGAGGACCTGAATTCAAATTTGGCCTCAGACACTTGACGCATTTATGAGCTGTATGATCTTGGGCAAGTCGCTTAACTCCAATTACCCTGCCTTCCCCCTTCCTAAAAAAAAAAAAGGAAAAATGGGTGTCTTTCCATAATTTATACTTGTGAAGGTGACTATTTTTTGTGCCTAAGTGAAAGATTTTACATTTTTCCTATAGGACATTATCTTAGTTTGATTTTGCCTGAAGTTCTAGGCTGCCGCAGGGCTTTTATATCTGAAATCTCTAAGAGTTTGCAAGTGATCACTCCTATGCTTATGGTATCTCTGAATTTGATAAAGCATCTATCATTTTATTTAAATGATTGATTAAAAATTGTCAATTAACAGACAGAAGGTAGTGCTGTGAAAGCAGGGATTTATCCAATCTCTCCTACAAATTCTGTGAGATACCTCTAAAAAAGTGAATCTGAGCAGATTTGAGAGAGCTAGAAGCTACTAGTAGAGCGAGGGGGAGGCAAATTTCCCAGCCAGGAGAGTCCACAGGATCAACAAGATGGATCTGTGGGCTGGGAGAGCACACAGCATGATGCTGTACCAGACTATACCAAAACAGGAGCAGCAGTGGAACATAGCCAGAGAACCAGGTTGGGAGAGCACTGGGCATCTAAGTCATACCTGAATAAGAGCAGGAGCAGGCCAAGGGCTGAAGTACCAGCTACAGTGGCGATCCCCAGCGCTATCAGCTGAGGACGGGAATCTACTGGAGCTACAGGAGACACCAGCGCAGAGCCTGTGGCCATGAGAGCAACTATTCCCCAGGCTTGCAGCCCATAGTCTAAATGATTGAAACTTGCCTTCTTCAACTTTCATGGACCATGATGATCACGTAAAATGACTCTCCTCTCTTCTTTACTCACCCAGCAAATACTGGCCTGGGAGAAACCCTGGAATAGAGGAGCCAGAAGTGAGGCTTTAGTAACCTTTGAGTTCGAGAAGTTGTGAAGGCCCCCTCTTGGAGTGGTGGAAAAAGATTAGAGCAGGAAGAGAGGTGTCCTAGCAGGCTTCACCTCAACAGAAGAGCAGGAGTTCCTGAGCCCAAGAGGTGGAGGCAGGGAGGGGGGTGTTGGAGATAGCAAGTGTCAACACAAAGACCCCATGAGGTGCCCTCACACAGCCAGGGGAAGTGGCAGACACCACCCCCAGACAACTGCCGAGAACACACATGCCATAGCACAGCCTTAGGGGAAGAGGAGACTTCCAGCAGCCAGGCCACCCCTCCCTCACACCTCACACCTGGAGCTTCAGTGTAATACAGACAAACTCAGAAGGCATCACCTGACCTTGAACTTGGAACACCAGCCAGCCCCAGATCAGCACCAGGTGAGTGGCAGCATTATATAGCCTATGACTCACAAAACCAGAAGCCACAGCATATAAAGCCAGTAATCAGGCCCCCAGTTCCAAGCACAAGAAACTTGAGACAGAGCCCCCAGGACCCCAGAAGCAGCGATTCACTTTAAAGGCCAGGAAAAAGACAAACACCATGAAGAAACAATCCAGAAAACCAAAGATTATTGACTCTTATTATGAAGACAGGGAAGATAAAAATACCAATTCAAAAGAGGACAGCATTGACAGCATACCCACATCTGAAACCTCAAAAGGGAAAGTGAGCTGGTCTCAAGCCCAAAAAGCATTCCCAGAAGAGCTCAAGGAGGATTTTAAAAACCACATTAAAGGGGAAGACTGAATAAATTATCCTCCTGCGAGTCTCCTAACAAGCTTCAGATCAGACATGACCAGATGGGATGGCTATGTGCTAGCACGGAAATCTTAATCTTACGACTTTCTCTCACACTTTAAGTGTATGTATATGCATACACACACACACACACACACACACACACACACATGCATGTGCACACACACTATGGTGAGTTTTATGCATATAAATATACTTCATAATTTTAATGATAATGTCCAGAATGATAGTTTCTCTAGAGGAAATGCAAAGATAGCATCTAGGATTAGTTTAGAAACTATATGCTATGGCAAGGAGGATCCATCTGGTGTCTTCTTAACCCTGGATCTGACATCTGCTTTGAGACTGCATGCAAATCACCATTCAGTAATTTATTTTCCTCATCTCTACAATGGAATATGAATCCTTTCTGTTTCTTTTGCTGGCTGGTTCAGAATTTCAATTTAAATCATAGAAGCTCAAAGAGGGAAGGATCCTAAAGGCTCATCTATTCATACTCATAACAGAGCAGGAATTTCCTCTATACCAGTCAAAAAGTTTCAATCTACTCATGAGGAATTCACAAATTCTTCACATGAATAAATCTACTTATAGACAGCTTTGATTGTTAGGATGTTACTTTCTAAAAACTGACATTTTCCTCTATGCAACTGTCATTCATTTATCCTAAGTTGTCCCCTTGGGCCTACAAAAAATCAACTTTCCTCCACAGGATTGTCTCAAAACACCTGAAAATCACTACTGAGCTCTTGCTAAATTTTCTCTTGTTCAGAATAAACATCCTCATTTGCTTTAAAATTCTGTCTTATGAACTGCTTACAACTATTCACATTGTTCTAATTGCACTCTTTTAGGGCATCTCTTTAAAGAAAAGAATCATCTGATAGTATTTATAATATTCATATATTGCAAATGTGTTCTTCTTTCAGCTAAGTGGCACAGTGGATAGGAGGCTGGCCCTGGAGTCAGGAGGACCTGACTTAAAATCATGCCTAGGACACTTCCTAGTGTTGTGATTCTGGCCAACTCATTTTACCCTGTTTACCTCTGCTTCCTTTACCTATAAAATGTGCTAGAGAAAGAAATGGCAAACCAGGCCAGCATCTCTGCAAAGAAAACCACCAAATGCAGTTTTCTTTAAATAAATTTAGTTTTTATTTTTAGTTTACAACATTCCATTCCACAAGATTTGGGTTCTAAATATTCTGTCCCTCCCTCTCCTCCCCCCTTACCCCAAGACTGCATATAATCCAATGTAGGTTCTACATTGGTTATTCACATTGAACTTATTTACATAATAGTCCAGTTGTAAGGAAGAATTATTGCCAGTGGCATGAATCATGAGAAAAGAGAAATGAAACCAAAAAGAAGGAAAAAATGAGCAAATACTTTCCCTCCATCTGCATTCAGACTCCATAATTCTTTCTCTGGATGTGCATAACTTTTTCCATCACAAGTCTTGGAGTGGCCTTGAAGCTTGTATTGACAAGAGCAATCAAGCCTATCAAAGTTAGTCCTTACAGATACCATAGGTCTGTAATCACGGACACAACTGGACAACAAAAAGCAACAATTCATGTAACACCATTTTTGATCAGCAGATCTAGTTGGGTTCACTCCACAGAACAGCAAACTTCTTGATACGCCCTTTTCTCATTTTATAGCTTCATTTTGTGTGTCCTTTTTCTGTCCACTAGACAGCTACTTTAGAGGAGGGACTGTCTGTTTTTCTTGTTTGCATCCCCAGCAGTCAGCATAGTGTCTGGCACATTGTTCCATTGTACAAGTCATGTCTGAGTCTTACTTGACCCCACAGACCATGTCACGCCAATACTGTCTATGTTTTCTTTCTTTGCAAAGATAGTGGGTTGATTTCCCATTTCCTTCTCCTATGCTTGGCATATAGTAGGTGCTTCATAAATGCTGATTGTATTGAATTCAAGGAAATTGAATTAAAGGATCAAATAGTTCAGTAGAATCCTCAGGCTACCTGCACAAGGGCCCCCGTTAACCAGCAGTCCTCAAGAATCTCTGAATTCTCCTCCATAAGACCCTGACTCATCCTCACTTGCTCCTCCCCTCTCTGTTTCTGTCCCTGCTGCTCACAGGTGCTCCTCTGGAAATTCCAATTAATCAATACTCATTGTCGATAGAGATTTGCACCTGAGACCAAAGTTTGCTGATTCTTCAAACACATCCCAGAATCCCTATGGACACAGTGTCACTGCTCCTGCAGATCACATGAAAATAAGAGGTCTTAGAGGAGATGAACTCAGACCTAACTGACTATATCTGGAGTCCCATTCCTGCCCACTCTGTACATACATACATCAATTCCCCACCCATTCTTCTTGCAGTAGAGATAGACTAGGTAAGTGACTATTTCTTAGTCTCAGAGCTGGAGACTGATTAGGAGCCTTTTCTAGGAAAAGGTGATATTCCTGTGTATTTGGGTGCTGGAGAAATTTCAGGGATGTTGTGGATTATATCAATGTAAATATGGTGTTATCCTTCAGAATGACAAGGGACATATTGTGTGCTATGTTGGTTCAGGTGATGTTGCCCCACTCCCCCCACTTTTGTATGTCCCTATATCTCTGTCTCAGACTTTCTCTGTCTCTCATTCTCTCTATGTTTGTGCATCTCTCTTGGTCTGTCTGTTCCTGTCTTTCAGTCTCTGGGTGTCTATTTCTCTGTCTCTCTTTTTCTGTCTGTCTCACTTTTTCTGTCTGTGTCTATGTCTGTCTCTGTTTCTCTCTGTGTCAGTCTCTGTCTCTGTCTCTGTATCTCTTTCTCTCTCTCTCTCTCTCTCTCTCTCTCTCTCTCTCTCTCTCT
>JAQQSZ010015783.1:0-11185 GCA_028646595.1 Phalanger gymnotis | reverse complement strand
CCTCGCAGCCGAGCTTCTGGCGTTCTCAAGCCCCGCCTCAATGACCAGAGACCATTGGTTCCCCAGCTGGCCCCTCCTAAGTCACCAATCCACACCCACACAGGTTTCACACCTGACAGGGCCCTGGGCCTGGGGCTTAGCACTTAACAGCTGAAAGTACTTCCACTCAAAAGAAACAAAAGCCATGCTAATGAGACAAGTGGTTACTGATAGTTTACTTATGCTTCTAATTTTGCTTTTTTTTTTAGCCATGTCATTTCTTATATCATTGGTTTCTTAATTATTTCTTTCATATATTCTCCTATTTCCATGGTATATGTGTTTAATCCATTGCATTGCATATTTTTGACAATTTCTATTTTAAATCATCTACATAATGTTTTATAAAGAAAGAGTCCTTTATTTTCTTTTTTTAACCTAAAGATTCTTCTTTGACAGTTTTTTTATTTTATTTTATCAGAACACAAATACAAAATAGAAAAAAGAAACAAAAACATATCATAAATTTAAATATTGAAACTTAAGTATAAAGAAAGAAAAAATAGCAGGTCGTGTGCACAGCAGAACCTAGGAGAGGATTCAAAATATGTAACTATAAATTTTCATTAAAATTTCACTAAATAATACATCTTGTGTTAAGAATTGTCCATCTTTTTTTGCTTCCTTATGTTTTCTTTTGTTCTCTGCTGTGAACTTTTTAACTTTGTTCTTTTTTCCCCTCCCCCTTACCCCAGAAGGCTACAATATAATTTAGATGTGTATCTTGATACATACGTACACATACAGATATATACATACACTTATGCATATATACATGCTTATATAGGCATATACTTTCCCAAACATACTCTACTCCTTGTTTTTTTTTTATATTTGTTACACATCTTTTGTTTCCTATCCCTCCTGCCTCCTCTACTTTACTTCTACCCATTACTTCTCCTTTCTATTACTTGCCTACCCCCACTCCTCCACCAACTACCCTGCCCTCCTAATACTTTTCCTCCCCCCTCCAAGGATCCCTTCTCTATCCTCTCATTGCTGTTGATCTGAACTCCCTTTACCTATTCCCTCATTCTCCCCTCTAAAAATCCCTCCCTTTTTTTAATCTCTCCCTTGTCCTCTCCCCCTCACTATACCTGTAGCATTTTATCCATTCTAAATTTAGAAGACTTTTATACTCCTCTAAATTGTTCCCTCTTAAACCCATTCCCAGAATTATCAGCCCTCCTCCCCCATCTAAATCCTCTGTATCCTTTCTTCTTCTTGCTCTTTTTTCATATAAAATAGTTACTGTTTTTAGCTGTTTCTAAACGGTTTTCCTTTCTAAATTCATATCACAGTCAGGTTTATCCCCTTCTTTGTTATGAGCTCAACAATTATTAATAAGAATGTTATATATACATTTTACATTTTATGTTTATAAAAGGTAAGCAGTCTGTTCTTATGAATCCCTTATGGTCAGTCTTTGGTATGTAACTTATGTTTCTCTTGGTTCTTGTATGTCAAATCTTCTGTTAAGTTGGGGATTCTTTTTAACAAAGTCTTGAAAGTCTGAGGGTTTGTCAAGTGTCCATTTTTTTTTCATTCAAAATATTTTCAGCCAAATCTCCAGGTCCTTTGCTCTTTGATATATTGTGTTCCAAGACCTGTGGTCCTTTGAAGTCTCTGCTACTAAGTCTTATGTAATTCTATTGTGGCAACATCATATTTAAGTTGTTTTAATCTTGATGCTTTTAATAGTTTATCCTTGACCTGTGGCTTTCAGAATTTGACTATGATATTCTTATGAGTTTTCCTCATAGGATCTCTTTTAAGTGGTGTTCGATGGATTTTCTCTATTTCTGCTTCCCTGCCTTGTTCTAATGCTTCAGGACAATTTTCTTTAATTATTTCTTGTATTATTGTGTCAAGATTCTTTTTTTGATCATAACTCTCGGTTACTCCAATTATTTTTATATTTTCTCTTCTTGATCTATTCTCCAAATCTGTTGTTTTTCTTATAAGATGTTTCACTTTCTCTTCCATTTTTTCATTATTCATGTTTTGTTTAATTATTTCTTGATCTCTTATAATTTCTCAGACTTCACTTTGCCCAGTTCTAATTTTCAAGGTGTCATTTTCCTCCTTGAGATTCTGGATCTCCTTTTCTAATGGGTTGAGCTTCCTTTCATAACTTTCTTGTTTTTCTTGGATTATTTTTTTCCTCCTTGGATTATAGTTTTCCCTCCATCTCTGTCATTTGATTTTTAAAATCTTTTTTAAGATCTTCTATAAATTATTTTTGGGCAAGTGACCATTTGACATTGCTCTTTGGGGATTTCTTTACTTCAATATCCTCCTCTGAAGATACGCCCAGTCATCTCTATTCCTGTCATAGGGTTCTATGGTTGGATTCTTTCTCCCTTGCCTGTGCATTTTTTTTTTCATGTGTGGTGATGACTTGATTTTTGTGATACCTCTACCCCTGGGGTACAGGACATGATACCTCTTGCCCCAAATCTTCAGCCTGCAACCAAAGCCAAACCTCCAACCTCCTGTAAGTGCCCACAGCCATGGGCTTTCTGCCCCAGTGCTTATGCACTCACTGGGTGTGTTGTGGTTCCTTCTCACCCCCACTGCTCTTTGGAGCACAGCTGAGTCTGGCATTCCTCATCTACTAATGAGGTTACCCCAATCTTCCTGGGCTCAAACTTAGGAGTCCCCTCACTATCCTGTGGTGAAAGGTTCCAGTGGCTGGGGCAGAGGCAGCTACTCAAACCAACTACCCCGGGGGGTTGCTGTTAGTTATTTAAGAGGCTTGCTCTTTGTTGTTGAAAAGGAGCTTAGCCTGGAGGTGTTTACTTCTCACAGGGACCAAGTCTGGTCCGGGGGTTTTTCTTCAGATCTTCTCAAACTGTCCAAGGAAGATCTCAGTTGTGCCCCTATTTTTCTTTGTTTCCACCCACACTTTGTTCACCCTAAGGTGCTATTTTAGCTCTTTTGTGGGGGAAAATCTTGAGAGCTTGGAATTTTCTGACCTACTCCACGATCTTCCCAGAATCCTCTCTAACCTAAGAATTCTAGTCAGTCTTAGGACCATTGAGACTTTTTCTTATAATTATTATCTAATTATTCCTTCCTATAGTATTATTCTTTGTTTTTTTTTCCATAATTTTCTTGATATTATTTATTTTATTAATTTCTAGTTTTGTTGGTCGCCACTCTTTTTCCCCTTTTGTAAATATCCCAACAAGGAGGTGTGGCTGGGAGAGACTTCACTAGGAGTGGCTAGTAAAGGCCCTTAGAGATTGTCCCTCTTATAGTCTCAAACTTCTTTTAACTTCAGATTAGAGACCAAGAGTAAAAAGCCAATAGCTATGGTGCACATCAGGTAGCTTAAAAAGATTCCTAGTGATTGTCTACCCTACCCACAACTGATGCAAAGTTTTTCTTATCTGTCTGCTCTCTCTTTTTTATTTGCTGATTTTTTCATTGATATCAAGCCCACTAACTTTGGGTGTTTCCTAATACTCTTTCCTAGTCCCACTTCTCTGTTCATTCTATATTTTCTCACTTGGTGTTCTTGTAATCTCCCATGGATTCAGTGACCATCTTTATGCAGTTGATTCTCAGATCTGTATATCAAGCTCTATCTCGAGTTCTGATCTCACTGGACTTCTTAGACATTTCCTAGTGGATATCCTAAAACCATCTCAAATGCATATCCAAAATAGAACTTATCTTTTCACCAGAACCCCCTCCTTTCCCAAAGTTCCCTATTGCTTCTCAGAGAATCACTACCATTCTACAGGGTGTTTGTAAAGTCTGGACACATAGGCAAAAATGCATATTTTCAAGAAATGAAATGAATGACATTTTCAACACTTCATTTCATTGGAATATTAACAAATAACATCTTCAATATGATTTCCATCATTTGTGATACAAAGGTTGATGTGCATTGCAAAACTCACGTGAACTTGATGCAATAACTCAGTAACTCCACATTGCCATCAATTTTAACACATTCACTCTTGGAATATGAATATGAAATCATATGATGCTATTTGAAGTTGATGATGTTATTTGTTAATATTCCAATCAAATAAAATGTTCTTGAAAATTTTAATCATTTCATTTCTTGAAAATATGCATTTTTGCCTATGTGTCCAGACTTTATTAACACCGTGTAGTTACTAATGATTTTAACAATGGTGTTATCCTCCAGTCTTCAGTATCACTTACCCTGCATATCTAATCCATTCCCAAATATTGTCATTTCTACCATTATTGCATCTCTTACATATGTTCTCTTCTCTCATGCAACCATCACTCTATTTCAAGTCCTCATCATTTCTCACCTGCATAATTAAAGCCATCTTTTGATGATTGTCCTTGATTCTAGTCTCTCCCTACTCTAACCTATCCACTACTCAATGACCAATGTGTTTTTTTTTCAGTAAACATTTCTGTTTAATATACATAAGAACCAAATTACACATATTAAATTTAGATTTTTCTTCGTTAAGTACATACACTCAAAGCCAAGCAGGTCAACCTCAATTTGAGAATCTCATATTACTTTCAGAATGTGGAAAAATGCATGCAATTATATAAAAACATTCAATTAATAAGTTTTAGAATTTTAGGTAATCAGGTGCTTTCCATACAACAGTTCAACATTTTTAAAATGTTCAATTAAAACTCAAGCATTTCCACCTTATTCAGTTCTTTCCTATAAATTAACATAACTTGGCACAAATTTTTAAACTAAATATTGAAAAATACTATAGGAAGCCTTCCATAAACCCTGTCTAGACTACACTTCAATTTCTGATTGTTTCTCATGCCATATTCTCTGTTGCTTTCTTGTTCTTGGATTGAAAATTGGAAAAAAAAAACATTCTGATTAGATTTTCCAAATGACAGCACAATCACTTTCTTTAAATGATTTTAAAATAATTTATTTTATGAATAGATGTTTTTCAGATTAAAATGACCATGGTCTATACCTGTCATATATTAATACTTCACTAACTTTTTGTCCCTAACTACTTTGTTTCAGTTTTCCTTATTCCAATAATTCAAAAAATATTTTAATAGTATTTAAACAGATATTTAATGATTTTTAAAAAGTATACATCGCTGATATTTAACATTGATTGTATTGGCCATTTCCACTGGTTGGCTGGTGGTTCTTCCACTAATGGCTCCCAGGGTTTCCATGTCAACATTTTTCTTGCCAGTGATAATTCATTTTCAGCCTGAAGAATTGCTTCTTCTAGCTGACCAGCCTGAAGCTGGTTTCTGAAGATCTGTTTCCTCTTTTTCCATATTGAGCCTTTCATTTGTAATCTGTTCTGTGTACTTTCTATACGCTGCATTTGCAGGCATAAACTCAAGAGCATCAAGAATCATTGAATATAATAATTTTAGCTGCTCCCGCTGGGTCTCACATACTGCCACTCCAACAGAGTGTGTTTTCTTTCCTCCATTGAATTTCCAAGTTCTGCTTTATGATAGTGAAGGGCTATAATTGTTTTATGGATATTTCCCTTAAGGCTTGCAATGATGAAGAATTCATTTATCATCTCAACTAATTTTAAATTATTATCCTTGGAATTTCTTTCTATGTCATGAAATCACCAGCAAAAAGTTATGTTTTAATTTCTTTCTTTTCTAGATAGACTGTGTGGTAGACTGGAAGGAGCATTGGGCTGGGTCAAAAGACCTTCATTCTAGTCTATGCTTTGTTGCTAATTGTGTGACCTTGGGCATTCAATGTCTCTGAAGCTCATTCTTTACGTTATCTCCATATAACAGAGTTAACCACTCATAAGAATTGTTGAGGTAAAGGATGAAAAATGAAAAAAGAAAAAAGTCAGGTTTGTCCTGACATATCTTAACTGGAAATAGAGAACCTCATCGCTACATAATCTTATTATTTTCTACTGCCAATGACCTTCCTGAACTTGGTCAGAGTTTCCTCTCCTTACAAAGATGGTGATAAGATGAAAGGAAAAATGAAGTGATTGTCTCCTGAGAAGTGCTAGACACCATCTAAATCAGTGATTCTTGGACTTTCTGTTTTCAGTTAAACTTTATACTCAAAAATTTTATTGAAGACCCTAAAGAGCTCTTGTGTTTTGGATATATACATATATATATATATATATATATATATATATATATATATATATATATATATATATATATATATATGTATGTATGTATGTATGTATTTTCCATATTTAAAGTTAAAGTTGATGAATTTTAAAAATATTTATTAATTAATTAAAATAATATTAAACATATCACATGTTAACATGAATATAATATTTTATGAAAAACAACTACTTTCAAAACAGTGAAAAGAGTAGCATTATTTTGCATATTTCTGCAAATCTAGGACAACTGGATTTTCACATTTGGTTTTATATTCAGTCTGTTGCATGCATTGCTTTTGTTGAAATATATGAAGAAAATCCTGCCTCACACAGATATGTAATTGGAAAATAAAGTGTTTTATTAGGCCAATAATGTCTAACTATAACCAAGTTTTGCACATGCCCAAGTCACCTAAGATGGAGGTATTTATTTGACAGATGCTAGTTCTCTGCTTCTTGGAGATGATATCTTGAATTCTCCTACCTCAAGGATGGTAGCAGCCTCTTTCCATTTGCTGTGTGGCTGGAATAGGCCCTGTTTTTTTTAACTAACAGATTTATTTTGTTTCACTTTTTTTCACTTTCTTTCCAGCTACATCCAGGTGATAAAGGTCCCATTTGCTCATAGCATAGATATTGTGTTCTCCTCTCTGTTCAATTACTTCTCCATTATTTTGGTCTTAATTCTCTCTCTATCATTGTCTACTTTTGACTTCTTTTCTTTATGTACTTCTATTACTCGTGTTCTTTGAATCCTCAAATTTTGAGGCAGTGTAGAATAGTGGACTTTAGAATCAGAAGACCTGTGTTTAAATCTTCTCTCTGTTATCTACTACTTACATGATCTTTGAAAAGTCTTCTAACCTCCCCAAGAAGACCTTGGTTTTCTACATTTGTAATGAAAATTTAAGATTTTTCTGGGACATGCCAGCAATAATCTGAGCTTATTTTTAAATGTAAATAGTATTTTTTAAATTACATGTAAAGGCAATTTTCAGCATTTATTTTTATAAGATTTTAAATTCCAAATATTTCTCCCTCCCTCCTCTCTCCACTCTGCAAGATGGCAAATAATATGATATAGGTTATACATGGGCAATTAAGTGTAAAATATTTCCACATTAGTCATGTTGTGAAAGAAGGATAAGAACAAAAAGTAAAGAACCACTACCAAATGAAAATAGTATGATTTGATCTGCATTTAGACTCCATCAGTTCTTTGTCTGGATGTGAATAGCATTTTCTACCATATGTCTTTTAGAATTGTCTTGGATCATTGTATTGCTAAGAAGAAATAAGCTAATCATACTTGATTGTCACACAGTGGTTCTGTTATTGTGTAAAATGTTCTCCTGGTTCTGCTCACTTCATTCAGCATCAATTCACGTAAGTCTTTCTATGATTTTCTGAAATCTGCCTGTTCATCATTTCTTATGGCACAATAACTTACCATTACATTCATATACCACAAGTTGTTTAGTTATTCCACAATTGATGGGCATCCCCTCAATTTACAATTCTTTGCCACCATAAAAAGAGCTGCTATATAGACTTTTGTGTATGTAGGTCCTTTTTTATTATCTCTTTGGGACACAAACCTAGTGGAGTTATTGCTGGATCAATAACCTCTGGTCTTATGAACTCTGAGATAGTCCTACTATGCACCATGAGCCTGCTCTGTTTTTAAACCTGACTTGCTAAATATTGAAAGGCAAAGTCAATGGTTTCCACTACAAATTCATAGAATCTAACCTCAACTTGACATTTTCTACTCTATGGAAATATGTTTTTCATCTCTAATTTACTGCTTGTCCTCATCCTCAAAGTGACTATTTCCAAACTTTCCCACTTTCCATAAGCTCCCATGTTTCTCTCATTGTCATGACACATTGAAATTTTTTTTTTACTTCCCCCATTTTGGCAATCTCTAGTCTTAAAGCCATCTTTAAATTTACTCTAATTAAAATCATCCTGTGATAACAGAAGATTGGTGATAATAAACAAATGAGAATGGAAAAAAAGGGTGGGGCTTGATTTTTAGAGGCCAAGCTTACCAGAATTAGATTCAGGCCAAACTGCATGACTCTGTAAAGACTAGAGGAGAAAGCACTCCATGATTTGTGCACCCAGCTGGTTCATCTTGTAAGGATAGCTTGCCCCTTTTAAGGGACAGTTAGGCATTGCAGTCCATAGAGAACCATGGAGGGAGGCAGGGAGACTTTAGTTCAAGCCTGGCCTCAGATGCATGCTATCTATGTAATGTATGAGCAAGTAATTTAATCACTACCTGCCTCAGTTTCTTTATCTGCAAAACAGGGACAATAATAGCACCAACCTCCCAGATTTATTATGAGGATGAAATGAGATAATAATTGTAAAATACTTAGCAAAGTGCCCAGCAGATAGTAAAGACTACTTAAATGTTAGCATCATCATCATCATCATCATCATCATCATCATCATCATCATCATCATCATCATCGTTTATATAAGCTTATTATATCATCATCACTTATATAAGCTTATCTTTCTCTTTTATCTATCCCATATATACATTTCTTCTTGCAATGATCTTTGTAATAAACTTTTCCACAAAATATTTCGTACATTCCAGATCTTGAAATAGTCTTCTTTTGCCTTCAAAAATATATTAGCTTATCTAGGTATGAGTATATCTTTGAGATGATAGCTCTATTACTCTAAAGTTGAAACACATTCTTTCCCCACCTCCAAACAACTTCTCTCTCTTCCAAGCACTGAAGGTTAAGAACCAATGTCATTATTATCTTTCCAACCATTTCTTATTTTCATATCTTTCATCTTGGCAGACTGAAACAATTGTGTTTGTCTTAAATGTTAAAAACCTTGATAAGTAGATACTTCTATGAGACTACACTCTGAGTGAAAGGGAAGCTGTAATTCCCTTTCTCTCCTTTTTTCCCCAGGAAATTACCTTATTTTTCTGATTATTTCTTTGATTGTGCCTTCTGGCTTCTTCTATTTTACCTGATATATTGCCTTCGTTCCTGATTGCATGGAGTATAATTGTGATCAGAGAGCCTATTCAGGCTACATGCAGTTGCAGCACATACACATCAGGGACAGCTCAGACAGATACTCTCTGGAGCTGTCACTGATCAAATTGCTTTCTTTGCTGAGATAGAGTCCTCTGCTATACCTTTCACTCTAATACTCTGCTTTTAGGCTTAAGCTGCTGAACTCTGCTTAATTGCTCTCTTAGTCTATAGTGCAGGGGATAGAGTTCTAGGAGTGCAATCAGGAAAACCTGAGTTCAAATCTGGCCTCAGAGACTTACTAGCTTTGTAATCCTGGGCAAGTCACTTAATCTTGTTTGCCTCTGTTTTCTAATTTGGAAAATGAGCTGGAGAAGGAAATCACAAATCATTCACATATATTTACAAAGAAAATGCCAAATGGAGTCATAAGGATTTGAGTTGTTGATGGAAATGGCAAACCATTCCAGTTTCCATTTGCTGGTCTTTAGGGTCTCTTGATGATCTGTGCTGCTTTATGCTTCCATCTGATGTAGTGCAACTGCTAGGCAGACTCTTTCTTGGAGGCTGGTTTAACCATAATCACATGCTATTTATTGCATAGGCTATTTCAAACACACCAAGGATCCATGACAAAAATTAGGAAATTCTTTTCAATCTCTACTAAACTCCTGGATCTTATTTTTTGTTAGTATATGTTCTTCCAAATTATCTACTTAGCAAAAATGTTACTATACCTGGAACTAGGTGGAATGTGTTCTTTCCTTTCCTCTCCTTTCCATCCAATGCCCCTAATTAGCAAGCAAATCAACTTAGAACAATACTGAAAGGGCTAGGCCAGGGGTGGGGAACCTGGGGCCTTGATATCACATGTGGTCCTCTAGGTCCTTGGGTAAGGCCTTTTGACTGGGTCCAAGTTTTACAGAAAAAATTCCTTTTATTAAGAGGATTTGTACTGTGAAGTTTGGATTCAGTCAAAGGGCTGCACATGAGGACCTAGAGAGTCACATGTCGGCTTGAGGCTGCAGGTTCCCACCCCTGGGCTTGTGCAAATAACCTCAGGCCTAGTTATTTTCTTCTACATGCCTTCATTTACTATACATTACTGTGATGAACACAATCAATTTTTCTCTTTAAATTCCATTTTGCCATGAGTGTTTGGATGGATTTGCTCTTTACACTGGTATTGTGCTCACCTAATCTCTCTCTCTCTCTCTCTCTCTCTCTCTCTCTCTCTCCTTCCTCTATCCCTCCGTTTTTTCTTTCTTCTTTTGTTTCTTTCCCTTCTTTCCTTCCTTCCTTTCTTTCTTCCTTTCTCTCTCTCTTTCTCTTTCTTTCTTTCTTTCTTTCTTTCTTTCTTTCTTTCTTTCTCTCCCTTCCTTTCTCCTCCTCTTTTTCTTCCTTCCTTCCTTCCTTCCTTCCTTCCTTCCTTCCTTCCTTCCTTCCTTCCTTCCTTCCTTCCTTCCTTCCTTCCTTCCTTTCTTCCTTCCTTCCTGCAATTCTTCCTTCTTTTTTGCTCATCTTGAGCATTTTGTTATGATGGTTATGGTTTTGTTTTGGTGCCCTGTGCTAGTGATACTCATTCCAATATCTTCTTGGAAGTCCTTCTTCATAATAATTTGATCAAAAGTCCTTGTAGTATATGTTATTTTCAACCTGGCCTTATTATCCCATTCATTGGCAATAAGTCAATAAGCTATTGTTTACTCAAAAAAGTTAACATTTTATTATGAAAAATGGAAAAAAAAACAATTGAAAAGTCATAATTATTCCAGAATATGAGATCCATTATGATCAGATTCTTAAGACACAGAACAACCTCGAGCGGGAGCCAAGATGGCGACTGGAAAGCAGTAACCGGCGTGAGCTCCCCTCCAAGTCCCTCCAAAAACCTATGAAAAAATGGCTCTGAACCAATTCTAGAACTACAGAACCCACAAAGGGGCAGAGGGAAGCGGGACTCCAGCCCAGGTCGGCCTGGATGGCCTCGGGGTAAGGTCTGTCCCGAACAGAACTCCCAGCCCC
>JAQQSZ010015782.1:0-11185 GCA_028646595.1 Phalanger gymnotis | reverse complement strand
CTTTCCAGCCGCCATCTTGGCTCAAAAGGATTCATTTTCAAATAGATGGCCTGAAATCTCTTCCAATGCAGAAATTCTATAACCTTTCTTTAATCTAGCTCCCTTTCTGCTAAGTATAGGAAGAGAGTAATAAAAAGTGAACAGCTTGTTAACAATGGAAGGCTCTGGAAGGAAATATGGTACTATTCTTCGGTCATTCAACTCAAGAAAATGAGCATTATGGATGAACTCCCATTATAAACAAATGATTATCATTTACTAAGGAAGCATAATGTTTGCACACCTGTGTACATCATGACCTCTCTTTTCCAGTACACATAATGGTTTCCCAAACAACATACACAGAATACATCCAACTATTGTATATAAGAATAAACATCTGAAATCTTGGTCAGCTAGAAAAGACTAATAATGCTACAAGCCCAATGCCTGCCCAGTACAGGGAAATGTTAAGAATATGAACCCAATTTTTAAGATATAAGATGAGAAACTTTAAATAAATAAAATCAGAATCCAAAAAGTGCTTCCTTACCTGGAGGTGAATACCAGTGACTGTCGACCTCTCAACTGTGAGAAGACGGCTCAACCTATAGGCCATAACACTGATCAAGTGTCAGAGGAAAAAACTTGGAAGTATGGAACTTCATACGCCATTAGCATTTGTCCTCCTTTGTGGACAGTTCTGATTATCAGAGCATTCACACAAAAGACAGAGATACAGTATGAAAAAATCCAATTAGAACTAACTGGCATCAAGTTTTAAGTGTTAAAAAATTTTCCCAGATGCCTACCCAAACATGACTTTATCAAGCCTATTACATTAATGTCTATGAAAAAAAAAACCAGGCCACACATGGAATTCCCATACAATCAGACTCTAAAGAAAAACAAAGAATTTCTTCAAAGGTGATAAGGGGAACCTGACTATGCCACTGTTGACTGCCATTCTCTTCCTAAAGACCATTATGGTATAGGAAAAAGTAGAAGACTTAGGGAAGAAAAGGAAATTTGTAAGCCTCCATACCATTGAATTTCTCCCCCTTCCTCCCTGGCCCCAAATTCTTTCACAAATGCTACAACTAAATAAGCAGGAATATCTAGCCTGGTGTACTTGGAATGACTTGGGTAGGCTCTGCTACCTACCAACCAAATGACTGTGAATAAGTGAGTCACTTGAAATCTCTGAACCCCAGTTTCCTCATGTCTAAAAGAATACTGGCATCAGCTACGCCTCATACAATTGTGAAGAAGGTGCTTAACAAACTGTCATTGTTCAGTCATGTTCAATTCTTCAGGACTCCATTTGGCATTTTCTTGGCAAGGATTACTGAAGTGATCATTTCCTTCTCCAGCTTATTTTACAGGTGAGTAACTGAGGCAAACAGGGTTAAGTGACTTGCCCAGGGCCACACGGCTAGTAAGAATCTGAGGTCAGTTTTGAACTCAGTAAGATGAGTCTTCCTGACTTTAGGCCTAACGCTTTATCCATTGTGCCACCCAGTAGCCCCTAGTAAACTGTAAGGTACTATGTTAAAGATGAATAGTTATTATAGGAGAAAATGCCATACCATGGCTTCCATCTTTGATATGGGTGCTCCCATAGAGTATGTCTTGTAAGTATGTATTCCAAAGCACCCAACTGCTATACCACGACTTTACTTAAATGACAAATTACTGATCGTACATACAAGTACATGTAAAAAAAAAATTATAGTGCTCACAATTGACTTTTCACTATCCTGACAGACTTGACACTACTGAAAATTGTTCAGTCATTTCAGTTGCATCCAACTCTTTGTGACCCCATTCAAAGTCTTCTTGGCAAAAATACTGGAGTGGTTTGCCATTTCCTTCTCCAGCTCATTTTACAGATGAGGAAACTAAGGCAAACAGGGTTAAGTGACTTGCTCAAGGAAACACAGCTTGTAAGTATCAGAGGTTTGATTTGAACTCAGGTCTTCCTGACTCCAGGCCCAGCACTCTGTTCACTGTGCCACCTAGCTGTGCACTACTGAAAATATGGACTGGTATACATGTAAATGCTGCAGACAATTTTAGGTAATATAATACCAGACATGAGAACAACAGAAACTGCAAGGCCTCATTCATGAGACTTGAATGCCTTTGAAATTCACTCCAATCTAAGACCTTTTAAAAGTGCTTCTATAGAGCAACTAAACTTTCTTATTCATATTTCATAAATGTTTTTTATTATATTAATAAATATACTGTAATTCCAGGAAAGGAACCACAACCTCCTGAGGAATGGACAGATCCAAGAAGTTACATACCTGGCATTTTTATGTGGGAGATTCTTTTAAGACACAACGTGAAAATTATACAGTATTTTAATAGAATAGATTGATTCAGATATACAATAACATACAGCTTTTAACGTATGAATGAAGTAAGATCAAAAGAGAATTAAGTCTGCACTGAACATATGTGGAAAAAGATGTTTAATTGTAAAATAGAAAAGTAGACCAGAGTACAGTTTTAAGGGTAATTTCTTTCTTATACAGTATAGGTTATCTAGAGGATTTTTAGGTTTAGATAAACATTTTCATAAAGCAGTGAAACAGAAAAGCAAAGCAAGAAAAAAAAAAAGGTCTGAACTGAAGTTTTACTGGAAAAAAAAACCCCAAAAGTGAACAACAAAGTTAAAATTTAATCATTTACCTATCATGGAATTTAACAGTTTTATGATAGAGCAAGTCACAGCACAGACAATCTGCTTTTATAGTGAAAAGTATCAATGCCAGACAACAGAGGCATCAATGAAGCGTGAAAAGTTCTTGTCCTACACCCAAAAGCAAATATTTTCACAGGAATAGCCAAGACAACATTTGGCTCTTCTAGTTTCCTGGGGGTAAATGAGTCCTTGAGAATATTTCAGAAACCCACCTGTGTTGAGCTTTCCAAAAACATTATCCTACAATCCAGTGCCTGGAAACGTTTTCACGTGGAAGTCATGATAGAAGGCACTGAGTACAAAGTTTCAAGTCCCCTTCGTGAAATTTTAAAAGAGAGTACAGGGTTTGCAAATTTAAGTTACATTGCAAACTGCTACTTCCAAGAACACTGTCATTCCAATAGAACCAGCTGCTAGCTTACTTAATTTCAATGACCTATGGACCTATTTTTCTTCCTAATAACTTTCATCATCTTTGCAAAAAAAAAAAATACCTATGCAAGTGATGCACTTTGAAATTATAAAAACATGCAGAATATGTACAAACTGAAAATTTAAAAAATATTTGCTTCATATACAGGTAAATCTACTCAGATATAGCTGAAGTTAAACAAATATAAAAGTTTCACTTTCTAAAAAATGTTTTCAGATAATCTGAGACAACTACTTAAAGCTATACAAAGATTTCCTTAGAGAAATCTACTCTTTAGGTAGAGGCCTAGTTGATACTTATAGAAATAATTCCAGAATCAGTCCACCACATAATTATTATGCAAATATTTGGTCTAATCAGTAAGGATCACCCTTAAAACTGTTCTGCTTCTGAGAAATTAAGATTCATACTAAAATCAAAAGGAATTCACAAAACAGTGGCTTATTATGTTTCTGGATCTCTTCAACCATCGTTTATCAACTCATTTTGGAACTGTAAAAAAAAAAAAACAACAAACCAACTATTTACAGAATTCAATTTTAAATACTTTTCACACAACTTCTAAATTCATAGTTTATGTTACAAGAAAATTCAGAGCTCATGGCTTAAGTCCAATTATCAACCTATAAGTCTCTTTTCTCTATGCTGGATTTCCATGACTGTACTTATATAGGGTATACAGTTCAAGATTGTACTCTTTTTCTTGACTCAAGGTAAAATCAAACTATACTGTCCATTTCAATTACACTGCTTCTTTGTTAGTCTGGAGACGGGTCATGGCCTCTAATTTCTGCCTATAGGCTTCTGCTTCCTGTTCTTTCTTTAGAAGTTGCTGCCGATATTTTTGTGCTTCTCGATTTGCTTCATCCAGCTGTTTCTGAAGTGCTTCTCTCTCCTAAAAAAAAAAAGTTTCATCAATCTTTGTGCAAATGTTTAACATGTAAATGCAAAAGATACAAAGCACAAGAAAGAAAGAAATCTAACCTAGGTTACCTAATCATAGTGAATATAGTACCAAGTAGACCTTCACACAGAAAGGCCTAATAAGGGTTTGAGGTTGGTTGAACTAAACTGCTCTGACTCATAAGCAAATGCAAATACAGGAATACTTCTCTTTTCTATCTCAATCAACAAATATTTACTGAACATTTACTGTGAGCTCAATATAGTTCTAGGCCTTGTAGAAGACACAGAAATAATATTAGACACTGTCCCCGTGCACAAAGTGCTTACAATTTAGTTAGGGAGACAAGACTAACATAGATGAAACAATAGGACAGGGCAGTATACAAAATGCTAACTGGTGCGGCATAGATTCTTGGTGTTTCAGAAGCTCAGTAGTTAGGCAAGGCTTCATGGAGGGTGAGGTTTTGTGCTAGGCCCGCCCTACATAGAATGGGAGGGATTTAGATAGGTATTGGAAACAGAGAGGGGCGTTCATGGTAGCAAAAAAAAAAAATGAACAGTTGTCATTAATGTCACTCTTTAAGGTTTGCAAAGCACTTTATAGAGATATTATCTCAGTTGTTCCATCCAACGACCCTGTGGTTTTTTAAAATGTTATTCCTTTGTGATTCAGGCATGCATAAAAACACAGAGTTCCAATTTCTTCAAAGCATGATTTTTCAGTACAAGTTTCTAAATGGTATAGTAGGGAAAAAAGCACTAGATTTGGAATCAAAGGACAAGTATTACTTTGACTACTTGTTATATAGCACTTAGCACAATGCCTGGCATATAATAAATGCTTAATAAATGTTTTTTCACTCAATCATAAACAGTTGATAGGAAGTTGATACCCAAAGATAAGTAGATGGTAAGACAACACCTACCTGTCCTTGATAAATTTAAGTCTCCTGGTCAAGATGAACTATATCCTTAGGTAATGAAAGAAATGACAGGAATGATTGCTAACCCAGTGGCAGTATTATCTGGAAGATCATGGAAAATGGGAGAGGTACCACTAATACTGGAGAACATGCCAATTTTCAAAAAAGGGAAGAGAACAGAGTCTTCAAACTTTAAGTCAGCAAATATGTTTTTTATTTAAAGGAAAGCACTAGTATGGATCATTAAGGAAATGGCTAGGGAATGTCTAAGTAGGGAAACAGTAAATATAAAGAGCCAACACAGGTTCAAAATCAATTCATTTCCTTTTCTGACAAGTTCACTAAACTTTTAGATGAGGGGGATGCTACAAATATAGTTTACTTACGTATCAGTAAAACATTTGAATACATTAACTCATTCTATTCTTGCGGAAAAGATGGAAAGATATAGAATACAGCATAATAAATTAGATGAATTCAGAGCTGACTGAATGGCTGGATTCAAAGAGTAGTGGTTAATGGTTCAAAGTCAATGTGGCAGGAAGTTTCCAGTGGAGTGTCCCAGGGATTTGTTTTTGCCCCCGTGCTGTTTAACATATCAACACCTTGGATGCAGATACAGATGGCACGTTCATCAAGTTTTAAGAAGGCACAAAGCTAGGAAGGATAAGCTAACACACTGGATAATAGGGTCAGAATACAAAAAGATCTTGACATACTAGGATAGTGAGCTGAATCAAATATCATGAAATTTAAAGAGGGCTGCTTTCAAAATAAATTGACTTCAAAAGTACAAGATAGAGGAGGCATGCTTAGAAGGCAATTTGAAAGAACTGGGGATTTCAGTAGGCTGCAAATTCAATGTGAGCCAACAGTGTGATGCAGCAGGCAAAGAAGCTAATGACACCTTGGACTTCATTAAGAGTCATGGCTTTTGGAAACAAGGAAGTGACTGTGCCTGTCAAACTTTGGCCTATTCAGACCACATCTGCAGGACTGTGGTCAGTTCTGAGTGTCACAATTTTAAAAGGCCACTGAAAAACTGAAGAACATCCAGAAGAGGGCTACCAGGATGATGAAGGGCCTTGAGTCCATGTCATAGGAGTACCAATTGAAGGAGCTAGGGTTGCTTAGCCTGGAGAAGTTTCATGTGGGACATAAAAGTGTGTTCAAATATTAAGATCTATGATAAGAAAAGGAAGTATATTTGTTCTTTCTGGCCCCAGAGGGCAGAACCAGGAGCTATGAGCAGAAGCTGGAAGAGATAAATTTAGGTTTAATGTTAGGAAAAGTGTCCTAAGAATTAGAACTGGCCAAAAATTGGAATGGGTTGCCTAGACAAGTGATGGGTTACCCCTCACTTATTAGAGGTCTTCAAACAGAGAAAGGATAACCATTGAACAGGTCTGCTACACTGAAGGATTCTTTTTGGGTATAGGTTCAAACTAATGATCAGTAAAGACCCTTCCAATTCTTGAATTCCATGAATAAAATGTGTGGGAGTGCCTTTGTGGGGTGTGTATGAGTGGGGGTGTACAAAGAATTGATACTAACTCAATGTGAAAATAATACCAGGCTAGAATCTCAAGATTTATTCCATGGTATTCATAACACCTTGACTTAATATTGCTGTCATTATAATTTAATACAAATCAATTAAAAATGAGCTTGTTTATGAGTATCTAAAAGGTCTTAATGAGCATTTATTTATAAACTTTGTGTTACTTCATGTCATCTCTAAGTAATATTTAGGTAAGATATTAACCTCAAAATGGAGGAATTTGAAACATGGAGAGAATAAATAATTTCATAAAACCATTAAGTTAGTGACAAAGAAAATCCTTCATTACCAACATCCTATTCAATGTTTTATATACACTAAGCTACAATGCCTCCTCTCTGCATTTAAAGGAAATTTTTTAAAAACTCAGATCAGATTGATAATATTTATTTAGAGAGAAAATTTATAAAATATTATACTTCATCCTAAAATATTTCTAGGAAAGGTGGCTTGCTAAAGTGAATGGAATTGTGTGAAATGAAAAATTCAATCAGTTAAAAAAAAAGGTTTTTATTAGAAAAAAAGATAAAGGTAGATAATATAAACTGGAATTCTGTTATAACCACATAGCTATAAAAACTGCTCATTTGGCATCATTTCATACAAGATAACTGATATGCACTAGTTATAAAAGTAAAAGTACTCTGATACATACTATGTAATAAAAGGGAAAAAAATAATCATTTTAATAATCAGGACCCTTACAGACTTACACCCTACCCAACAATTTCTATTTTGTGGCAGCTCATTCACCGTCTCCAGGCCTCAGTTTCCTCATCTACAGAATGAGGAGGTTGGACCAGACAACTAAGGTCTCTTCCTACTCTAAATCCAATATCCTATGAGATGAATTCTACTGAATAAACTTCTATTCTGAAAATACCTGATTCAATTCAGTTAAACAATTACGTTAATTAAATGACTAGAGAATAACCAGTTGTTTAAATAATCAATTTGACAAAACTCAAGCTACTTTGGCTGTTCTCTCCAGAATTTCTCCAAAACAATGTGATGACCCGGCATGGGATTGCTAAAAGAAGCCAGGAAAATATCCTCTTTTGATAGGTAGAGACATCATCTTTTGTTCACACCTGTAATGATGAATATATTTGAGATTATTAGGGAATTAATGAAAGGATGAAGTGAAGAAACCAAAGACTACACCAAAGGTCCTGTGCTAATAAACTATTGTAAACAAATTCTGTTGTAAAAAGCAAAGACTAAAGTAGAGACAGAATGACAACCCTATCCAACTTTACTCCACAGCAATAGAAAACATCCAATAATAAATACAAAAAGTAAGGAAAAAAGACTAAGTTTACTTGTGACCACCCTAGTAAAACACACCAGGTAAAAGACTCCTTACTTCTATTTCTGCAGATTCCACTCGATTTTCTATAATTTCAATACATTGCCTCTTGACTGGTGGTTCTTCACTTATAACGGTTTCTTCAGCTATATCTGTTGCTGGTACTGTTAATACTGAAATGAAAATAGTACATGTTTGTTATTTTAGGGCATGTTTATCACAATATTAGTAAAAATAAAATGATCCTTAAAATTACTGACACATGTAACTTCAAAATATTTATTCACATATTAAAGACTCTAAAGAAACATGCCTCAAAATGATGGATTCCTGACTTCAGTCTTTTACTTCCTAAACTTTCTTGTTCTAACTTATTGCAATGTACTTATTAAAAACACAAGCTTTTTTTTTTTGTCGGAAGAGGAAGGAAAAGAACTGGCCCCAGAATCAGGAAGATGTGGGTCCAAGTCTCACCTCTATCAGTCAGTCAATAAATATTTATTCAGCACTTACTGTGTGCCAGACACTACAAAGTTTGGGAGACACAAAGAAAAAGGCAGTTTCCACTCTCATCAGACTAGATTTGTGACCCAGGGCAAGTCACTTAACCTCAGTGCCTCCAACAATTCTCAAAAACTGTAAGTTCCAGAAAAGAAGCCAATTTGTACTGGCAGAGGAAGCTCCTCACCAAAAGCTTCCTATATGAATGAAATCATAGGTCTGGCCTAAATAAATAAATCTTCTATATCTAGAATCAGATCATTCTCCTACAGACTATTTCTTAAAATAGTCTAGGAAATTCATATCCAGCTACAGCCAATTCTCAGTTAGCTGGTCTATGGCAAATATGAAACCACAAAATGGACTTCTCTGCCACATGGCACTTTTCCTCACTGTCAACACATATTCATTGAAAGCAAGGAGATTTTAACATTACCATACAGAAGATGCGATTAGGATGTTAAAGCAGCAGACAGAGTGCTGGACTTAAGATTCAGGAAGACCTAACTTCCAATCTGGTCTCAGATACTTTTTACCAGCTGGGTGGTCCTAGGCAAGTCACTTAACCTCTGTCTGCCTTGCTTACCTCATCTGTAAATTAAGATAATAATAGTGTCTACTTCCTAGGTGGTTGTGAGGATTAAATGAGATAATATTTGTAAAGTACTTTGAAAACCTTAAGGAGCTATGTATAAATGTTAGCAATTATTATTATTAAATCTACTGTCAAAAAAAAAGAATACAATGCAAGACAAAGCTCAAACACAAGATTTTTGGAGCTACATCACAATTTCCCTCTTAATTAATGATGATAATAGAGAACTAACTTACCTTGTTGTCCATCTGGCATAGTTACAATGATGGGCTGACCTATTCCACTGGTTGGAATGGAGTGCAAATTACCAAGCTGAATTCCATCTGTAACTATTGTAATGACTTGCTGTCCCCCAGAGCTAACAACTTGCTGGATTGCACCATCTACTGATTCTGCCGTCACCACCTCTTCAGTAGCCACTACTGGAGAAACAATTCAAAAGTGTGTCAATAAACATCTAAACGTCAAAAACTTAGATTAAAAAAATAAGCTTTTTTTCAGATTCAGTGCTCTTCTTACTATAACTTCTCCCTCTGGTTAGATTTATATGATACACTTCATCGGCAAAATTTGTTCCCAAGGGCAAAACATACAAATCAATCCTATTTTAAGCATTAATAGCTGAGATTAGATTATGCTTTTGAGAAAACACTGTCACTTCAATTTGATGAATAAAAACAATAGATTAAAAGCTTCCCCAAACCCCTCTGACAAAATCTCAATACTTCTAATCATGGAGCCATCCTTATCACTACCACTAAACTATTTTCTCACGCATTCACGATATGACTCCATCAGATGAAGGCTGTACACCTGTGTCTGGGAAAGAACCTAATACACAGATTCAAATAAAGTGTACCAAAGTCCAATGACAGACTGTACATTTGTCATTTGAGAAACAGCCTAGCTAAATACAAAGGCTTGTTACTAGGTTGTCATAAAGTCATGAAGGAGTTATGAACTTCATCAGAGGAAGGAATATCTAAACCAATGGAATAATGGATCCTTAAAGGATTGAAGCCAATCAAAGATAAAGGAATTGAACCTGTGATTTCAAGGAAAAGTCCTCTACCCATTCAGGTGGACACCTTCTCTGTAACTCTTAGTCTGTAAGAGTTGCCTGGAGCACTTGTCCAGGGTCAAACAGCCAGGATGTGTCAGATGAAAGACTTCAACCCAGGTCTTCCTGGCTTTGAGGTCAATTCCCTACCCACCACACCACACTGCTCTCTTATATATGGAGTACGCACACTTTAGGACAATGAATAATCCTACTGATGATATCATTTCAAGAACAAACTATAGTACCACAGAGAGGAATTTTGTTCTAGGTCTATGAAAAACAATAGAAGCATAGCAACTATATTACAAATAGGCACAATTACCAAAAACAAAAACTTAAAACTTAATCATCAATTTGGTGATTTACTTCCAAAAGAAATCTTTAAAAACAAATAACAACAACAACAACAACAACAACAAAAACATTGTTACCAGTTTCACTTAAAAGAATCGGCACGTGAAACTGTTTCCAAATGGATTTTCTTTTTAACTGTCATGGGGCAAGATTTTATAAGAGACAAAATCTTGTGATAAACTGATACACAGTTGGCCTGCAAAATAAACTCCAAGTTGCTACTGTTTATAGCAGAATATCTTAGATAATAATGGCTAAAGAATTTACTTCAGAAGAAAGGCCCTCATATGCACTTCAAGACAAGGAAAAAGCAAGGTACATTTCAACCTGGTGTTCAAGGGCATATCTATGGCAACAGGCTTAGCCTTGAACCTGCTACTATAGTATTTGACAATTGTTAAGATATAACTCACAGAAGATGGTGGCAGGAAAGCAGGGACTAGCACCAAGTCCCTCCAAAAACCTATAAAAAATGGCTCTGAACCAATTCTAGAACTGCAGAACCCACAAAGCAGCAGAGGGAAGGGGGCTCCAGCCCAGGGCAGCCTGGATGGTCTCTGGGTAAGGTCTATCCCACACGGAGCTGGGAGCGGAGCCCAGCATGGGCGGCGTGGACCAAACAGACCAGGAGCCAGGTGGAGCGTGCCCTAGTGCCCTGAATCAGTGAGTTGTGGCAGTTACCAGACTTCTCAACCCACAAACACCAAAGACAACAGAGAAGGTTAGTGGGAAAAGCTGCTGGGGACAGGGAGTTTGTGGTTCGGCCACCTCCCTAGGGGCAGTGGAGGTGGGCCAGCTACAGAACTACAGCTGCAGTTGCTTCTGGCCCCAGGCCTACCTGATGGGAG